>DWQT01003035.1:0-13096 GCA_018244895.1 Myscelus amystis hages | reverse complement strand
GGACCAATATTTCCTGAGATTATTGTGTTCAAACAATCAAACAAACTCTTCAGCTTTATATTATTAGTATAGATAAACAAAGTGTTAATAATAATACAAATGTTACATATAATGTTGATACCATCCGTGCTAGGAATCACCAACACCGGCGTCGAGAAAGCTGTCGCTCGACGAGAAGGAGGCGACGATAGCGCTGCGCACGCGCTCCAAGCTGAGCCTGTCGGCCACGTCCATCGAGCACATCGAGAGCTCGTTCGTGCCGCCCGACGAGCTGCCCACGCCGGACGTGGACTCGCTGTGGAACGACTTCCTCAACGACTGCCTCAACCCGGCGCCCGGCGCCCGCCACGAGGACGACGACGACGCCGACCCGGAGTACAACGTCGCCGCCGACCCCGACGCCAGTGAGTCTCGGATGTCCTATTCTATTGTATTTATCTCTCTCTTACTATTAAAGCTCCCCCATACAGGCGCGTTATTATAGGTCGATAGTAGTCATATAGTTACAAAATGCTGCAATAATAAAGCCGCAAGAAGTACATGACCATCCTAATACAAATGTACTGAAAACAGATATCGCAGTAACGCGTGCGATATTATCGACCTATAATACAACGCCTGTGTGGGGGAGCCTTTACTCTTGCTTATATATTGTACTAGTGTAAGTGACGATTATATGTCATAATGGATATAAAGATCTTTAACCAGTATTCTATATGCAGGCAAGCATACAGCGATTTTAGACCGCACTTCATTGACTGTCCGATGAGCTTACAAGTAAATGTTAATCTATTATAAATTAATAGTTAAAGAAAAATTAAGAAACACGCTTTTTCGAAATACCGAATAAAAGATGTATTTAAATCATAGTGTAAATAACAAAATGTATTGTAAAGAAAAAAGGGTGCATTGTGTCAACAAAGCACATTACATACAGACACACAATTGAAGTTAATGTAAGTGTTAAAAAAGTACATTATATAAGTGGACAGAGATTGAAGTATTTAAAAATGGTTGTATACATACATTCACTTACTTTAAACAGATGATGAAGATGAAGAGTCGCTGGAGAACAGCATAATCAAGATATCCAAGAAAGAGCTGAACGATTTGGTGACGGAGTTGTTCAGCATCATACCGGATGGAGCCACGGAGCAATTAGCGGAGAGTATGATGCAGGATGTGCTGATAGAACATGAGCGAACCGAGGTAAGTTATCACAAACATTCATTGGTGAAGATCATGAATGCCTGTACTTCTATATAACATAGGGTACTGTATTTATGTGTGACTGCACTTAATAACTCAAAAAACCTTGTGCAGTAATGTCTGTATTTTTATTTAACATACTGTATTTATGTCTGGCCGCTTTTAAAATCTCAAAAAACCTTCCTCCTTTTCTTCAGGCTACAACCCGTTGGGAAGGGAAACAGGAACCAATGTCAGAAGATGAGAACAATACATCGAAAGCCGATCTATCAAACTCCCATCCCGCCCAAATATCAGGGAAAAGAGACAGCGATACCAGGGTCTCCATTGGAAAGAGTGAACCGCACGATGTGGAAGAATCCGAACCGAAGGAAAACTTCAGCAGTAATAAAGAAAATGTTAGCATCACAAACACGGAAGATGTACCTATGGATAGCAGGTTACTGACAACTTTTAATGTGGTACATCCAAATCTTACATAAAATTCCGATTATTATCTCTTAAAACTCAAAAACATATTGTAAAATCATAACTAAAAATCAAATCTTTTTAAGAATAGTGATTTTTAATGGACAAGTACTATAATATTCAAAGAAAGGGTGAATATGCTTACAACAAATCTATACATATATCTCAACGTGTGAGACAGTAGTCAAAAACCATTACTTAATATTCTGACATTAAAAAGGCCCAAACATATTCATGTCCAGCAGTATCCCAATATCGGCCGATGATAATAAAACGTGTGTTACACACAGCTTATAGTATTCTTTAAGTAGTAGTAAAAATGAGACACATAGCTGCAACCATCTGTACATAATCAGGCCTTAGTGAGGATATCTGTTATACAACACTGTAATTGTACTAGCTGTATCTGCCGTCCTCAGTGCGCCGGTTCCCAAAGTTAATGTCCAATCACAGACGAGTGTGGGCGCGCCGGACGCGCCGCCGGCCAGCGTGCGCGCGGCGCTCGACCGCTCCCCGCAGGAGCTCCGGGTAGAGATCGACAAGGACATACAGGTGAGGGACGGATATTGCTGAATGACTGAATTACTGAATGGCTGGCTGAATAACTAAATGACAGCATAACCGAATGGCTGGCTGCCTGCTTGTACAGCTGTGACGACAAAAATGTATAATCAATTTTGACCAAATTTGGTATCGTCGTTACCTACCTATGTAAAAATGGGATAGCTTTTTAACTCCGAAAAAGATGCTATTGCCACATACGATGCGACACAATACGCGCTTAATCGTAAGAGCTAAGAAGTAAAGATAGTACTCTGACGGCAGGTGAGTGCAGCGCAGCGTCTGCTGCTGGAGCAGCAGCTGCGGCAGCACGTGCAGCTGGCGGCCGGCGCCTTCCTGCAGCTGGCCGTGCACCCCGTGCACTGGACGCGCGCGCCCTCCTACAAGGACTTCCTGGTCAGAACCTTTTCGTCTTTAAAATCACTGCCATAGGGACGCATTCCAAACAAACAAAATGACAACAAAATCGGACGATACAGTTTCGTATTGTAGCTATTTATATATCGTCCCCATCCAAAATTCAATTCTACCACTGGATAGCTAAGGAATGTAAGAATTCATTACTATGGGTAAGTACTGTGAAACGTCGCGTCTGGCAGCCCCGCCGGTTTGATGCGTATCGAAATTTCCATTTTTTTTTTTTTTAGAGAGCGGATACCTTCAAAATGTACCGCGGCCTCTTGGGACAGGCACTGGGTAGTGAGAGATTTTTACCATGCACAGTATATATCCCAGACATATAGTGCAAGATGTATTCCAGATGTCGCTGAACAACATGCTGGAATCCAACCCCGAGTCGATCGTGAACGTCTGCAACCTGAAGCCGGCGATCGAGCTCATCACCAGCTGGGAGACCTGCGTGTCCCAGGACACGCCCGAAAACCTCGAAATGGTCAAGTGAGTGCTCATTTTTCTAATATTATTTTAGTCGCTACTTCATCATTATATGCATACTTTTGTTTTTACTTCATATACTCCCTGTCTATGCTCTTTCTCTATCTTTGAAACATTGTATGAAAGAGAAGAGAGAGAAGAGATTTAGTTCTGAGTTGTCATTTATACTCATTCGCTTATCTCATATGGAAAATCTGCAAAACAGTAAATTTTTAGTTTTGTAAATAAAGATAAATAGAAATAAACAGTTATAAAATTGAGTATTTTTAATTCCAGATTTATACAAGGCGAAGTGGAAAGGAGGTTGGTTCGACTCTGTTTCTTAATTTCGCATCCACACTTTTCAAGTCACAGTGTGATACACAAAAATTTGCAATCCACATCTGTCTTAAGTTCTTATCATAATAATCATCATATCATAATAATCACAAGCACACATTAAACACAAGCACAATAATAAAACATCTTTAGAACACGCGGCAACTACATTCCTTTTCCCGCCTAAAACCGAACCGAACTGTCAGTGGCGGCGCCCGCGCTCCTTCCCTCCAAAACTAATGTCACTCGAGCTGTGACGTCACTTCCTACGCCCCGCGCTCACATAGTGTTTGTACGACTACAATATCACTATTTTTTTTATTATAATATGGAAGTAGTAGACGAGCATGCAGTCCACCCGATGGTAAGTGGCTGCTGTCGCCCATGGACATTGTAATCGACCCCAGATAAGATTAGACTCCTAACTCAGGTCGACCACAGATGCGCCGCTACCCCTGAGGACTGAGCTGGAAAGCCTCGAAAAGTACGTCTCCCTTAGCACACCCTTCAAACCGGAACACAGCGGCGCTTAACACTGCTGTTATAAGGCAGAAGTTGGTGTGGCGGTAGCGCCGCCGGAGTCGAACCAGAGGGTTCTACCGCCTCGCCTACCCACCTTACCTACTATTGTTATGGGTATACAGTCGGCGGCGGTGCGCGCAGCACTCGTTCTACGCGGGCGACTTCCCCGAGATGTACATGAAGGTGGTGGCCAACAGCCCCGTGTTCCTCTACCCCTACCTGCTGCCGGCCATGCCCTTCCGCCCGGACGTCGTCTGCCGCCGCTTCTGCTACCTGCGCTCGGAGGACGAGTGAGTGGCGAAAAAAATGTTTAAAAAATCTCATGTCGGTTCTATGGTTTGGCGGCCTGTTGATGATAAACAGGATTGACGGTAGTGTGCAAAAACTAGGACATCGCCTGTTATTAAGAAAATTAAAAAAAAAATGTTAATAAAAAGTTTTTTGTCAGGATCCTCCATCCGTAAGGGACCTCTTAATGAAAGGGAGATGTGAGGGGAGGAAGAGACATAAAAAGTTCCCCCACTCGACCGTAAGGAACCTCTTAAGGGGATTGTCGTTGTATACCGCGCGGGAGGGATCCTCTTAAGGGACCTGTCGTTGTATACCGCGCGGGAAGGATCCTCTTAAGGGACCTGTCGTTGTATACCGCGCGGGAAGGATCCTCTTAAGGGACCTGTCGTTGTAAACCGTGCGGGCAAGGGTCTTCTTAAAGAGATTGTCTACGTGTACCGCGCAGGCTGATAGCGCTGGGGCTGCAGCAGTTCTGGGAGTACGTGTCGGCCAACCCGGCGCTGTACAAGCCGGCGGGCGCGCGCGCGCCGCGCTGGGGGCTGGCGGCCAGCGTGCGCCTGCTGTCGCGCCACCTGCTGCCGTGGCTGTCGCCGCGCACGCTCCTGGCGCACATCAACACCGTGCGCAAGGCCGCCGACAAGGACAACCCCATCGTCGTAAGCGTCTCCCCGCACAATCCTCTATCACACAAACACAATTTTAAGGCGGTAGAAACCTCTGTGGTTCGACTCCACGGGCACCACCGCTCCACCTATTTCTGCCTTAAGCACCAGTGTTAAGCGCCGCTGTGTTCTGGTTTGAAGGTAATGGAGACATAGTTTTTCAAGGCATTTTAGCTTAGTCCTCAGGGATAGAGGCGCATCTGTGGTCGACCTGAGATAGGAATCTAATCTTATCTGGGGCCGATGTACTCCCTATTATCCAAAAAAAAAAAAAACAATGTCGGGTAACATAATATCGGGTGTTTTAGTAATAGTCAAAATACAGCAGGTTCTTAATTCGATTTTTTTACCTTGTTTATATCAGAGCTTCGTAGTTTAGTAACGGTATAGGAAAATTATCTTTATTGTTTCGTAGGGTTCCCGTTTGGTCTGAAAAACATATCAAGAACAATATATAAAACAAAATTTGTATCGTGCGGCTATACATACTGTACATAATATAAGATTTGGCTATGTTTTTATAACAAAAGTTAATCATTTAATCTATTACTCTTATTATTGTCCACTATTTGTTGCATAATTCAAGTACCATGATATTAACCATTAATCCCCCCTCCCCTCTCTCTCTCTCTCGCGCAGAAGATGTTCGCGGGGCGCGCGGTGCCGCCGGTGCGCCACCGCCTGCTGCCGTACAGCCCGCGGCTCACGCTGTACGAGCAGCCCGAGCACGAGATGCCGCGCATCTGGATCCGCTACCTGGCCAAGAGCAGCAAGCGCTTCCTGGTAATCGAAACCGGTTTGAACCGGTTTTATTTCACAACATTATGGATACAATGTTTATTACACTTGTTTTATCTGTTTGTGACTGTGTCACACGAAATAATTTTCTCCTGTATTCTATTCTACAAAAAATTTTGTTTCCTTGTGAGACTTGAACGTAACTGGTGAAATGTGGGAGTGCAATACACTCCTCTGCCTACCCTTCCAGGGATTACAGGCGTGATGTTACGTTACGTCACGTTATTCTACAAAAAGATACAAATTGATAAAAAAAATGAATAAAACATGCATCCTGGTAGATTACAAATTATGGTGACGTTTGTATTGAAGATGAACAACCTTACTTAATCAGTTTTCTGCCCTGGTTACATCGTTAATGATTTTAAATCGATATGCAAGTATACATATTTCGTTATACCTACCATATATCTGTGTAACGGATGTTAACATTGGGTCCACAGTCGTACAAGTACAAGCGGATGGCGGCCGGGCAGCCGCCGCAGGGCGTGGAGCTGGACGTCAACATACCCGCCACCATCTCGCAGAAGGCCCCGCTGCCCATCGAGTTCACGAAACAGATCGCCTGCAAGCGCCTCAACGTGCTGCCTCCCAAGCCGACGCCGCCGACGCCCGTGAACAGAATAGACGTGCCCGTTGGCGACGGACGCGCGTCGGATACGGGCGTCATCGGTACGCCCGTCTACACGGTCGCGTGTGCCGGTACCGCGAGCACCGCGCCCTACCTCGTGCCGCTCCACCTGCAAACGAAGACGGTGGACTGCACGACGACACCCGTGTGCACGCCCGTACAGGCGGTCACGAACGTTGTGGACGCTAACGACGGGCGCGGTGAAAAAGCCGATGACGTCATCGAAGACACGACCACGGCTCTGTCAAGCTCCCCCGATGTTAACAGCGCCTCGAACGGAATCGAAAACGGCGCACCTTCGCATTGTGCATGTTGCGTTTTGTTAAGGAGAATTTGCAAGCAGAAACAGGTTATAATAACCGATTATTTCGGGCGGCGGGACGCGGCGCCGAAGGAGTGCCCGTGCAGGGGCCGGCGGTACCCCAGGCTGACGAACCGGCTGCGGTTGCTAGTGAGCCAGCACAAAATACGCATGCAGTGCATTTACGACGAATTGTCGAGGAGAATTGAGTTGGTCAAGAGTCAGAGTGGCATTGAAAGTGCGGCTGAGAGTAGACCGGAGTCGGTGGTCAACGACGACTGTGAAGACGATCTTGGTATGTGTCTGCCTGTTTCTACCATCACACAATATTAACCAACTAATTGACTTCCTACTATCTGAACTAATGCACTATAACATACAGTTCTATTGTGGTTCATTGCATATGACTCATGTGTGCTGCCTGTTCAGGTGTCTCTACATGGCACTGAAACTTGCCAATGTTACATTCTGTAGATGTAATGCACCTAGTTACAGTAAGAGGCTGCCGCTAAAATATGATATTTCAATTATCTTTGGATACCCTTACATATATGACTCGCACGTATGTGGAAGAAACCTTTTGAGACACTAATTTTTTTCCTAACACGCTAATTAGGTATGGGTTGGCCGGTTTCATACACCTCGGAGCATTGTGTAGAAGGTTTTCCATCACTTCAATAATTACCAACACCAGTACCGGTATATTACAACCATCAAAATTCTTAATCGCAGTATGTTATGTCGTTCCTCAGTGACGGCCACGCTGTTCCATCTGAAGCTCACGATGCGGACGGCGATCGTCCGCAACAACTACTTGAAGAGGCAGCTGCACACCCAGTTCTCGCGGTTCGATCTGGACCGCGGCGACCCCGTGCTCCTCGCGCGCGACCTCTACAAGATATTCGGCGTGGAGCTGGTGGACCTCTACAAGGAGTTCGTGGGCTTCCTCACCGCGGAGCAGGCGGACCGGCTCGGCCACTACAAGGATTACTTTGTCCATCACTGCCTCTTGAAGTTGGTTAATAAGATTGAGGTGTGTACGTATGTATGTCAATAACGGTAGCAGTAGTTCAAATTGAATGTTATTTAAATCGACTTGTGTGTCGATAGGTGAAAGTTCCCCGGCCCACTCAGTTCTTAAAATTTGCTTACTTGTTTATTTTTACAATCCAAGAACCGAATTGATATGAATTAATTATTCTATTTAATAGATATCGACATAGATAGTTTATTTCCGATTCTGTCTACACACATGATTTTCTATTGTAATGAAAAATACTTAATAAATAAGTATTGCCCTACAGTATTATAATGTAAGGGTGAAATGGGCTATCCATTCATTGCAGGAGTTGGTACCGGAGAAACAGGAGCGGCGCGAGCTGTTGTCGTACTTGACTACGAAGTTCTCGTCGCAGCGGGAGAGCGGCGGCGCGGGGGCGTGCGCCACGTGCGCGGCGCTGCTGGCGCGCGCGCGCGCCCGCCCCGCGCTCGCCCGCTACGTGTTCGACTTGTTCCCGCACCGCCACACCGACAGGTGCGTGCAACGAATACATTATTCACTAATCTTTATCTATATCTTCTATATCTATACTGGCTAACCCGGCAAACGTTGCTTTCCTATATAAATTATTTTTGAGTAACTTTCACCGTTTACTTAGCGCACGCAAGGAAAGCTCTAAATTTTGCCGTTGTCGCAATATTTCTTATCGCTGCTCCTTTCCTATTTATCGTAGCGTAATGTTATATAGCCTATAGCCTTCCTCGATAAATGAGCTATCTAACACTGAAAGATTTTTTCAAATCAGACCAATATTTCCAGAGATTAGTGCGTTCAAACAATCAAACAAACTCTTCAGTTTTATATTATTAGAATAGATTTACAGCGATATCTCTGGAACCAAAAGACCTAAAGACTTGAAATTTGGTAGGAATATTCCTTTCGGCGAGTAGAGGTCAGCTACGAACGGATTTTACGAATTTCCACCTGTAATGAGGGTGCGGGGGTGTTAATTATAATTCATAGAGCAAGCAAAGCAACGTTTGCCGGGTCAGCTAGTTTGATAATAAATATAGTTTATCATTTGAACATGTATTATTGGAATATATTTTGTGTTTTCAGTCCCGAACGGCAAGAGCCGGACAGTGTAATTGAGGACGCGACTCGACACAAAGATTCACACGCCGCGGCGGACTACGAGGCCGATCATTCCTCAAGGTAATAACAACACTATCGGACACAGATATCCTTTCAGTGTTTTAAGCCGTAATATATTTATTTGGTTGGCAACTGTACACTGTTACACTAGTGGTTGAAA
Organism: Myscelus amystis hages; assembly: GCA_018244895.1. Taxonomy (NCBI): domain Eukaryota; kingdom Metazoa; phylum Arthropoda; class Insecta; order Lepidoptera; family Hesperiidae; genus Myscelus; species Myscelus amystis. Next base: position 4,126 of record DWQT01003035.1, on the reverse strand, counting down.
TTTAAACTAGATACTTACCGGATATCAATAAAATGCACATGGCTTCGTCACAGCAATGCTGTGTGTTTTCTTAAGCACATCAATATACCATTACCTTTTGGTTATCTATTTCAGTGGCGAGGAAGAAGGGACAAGTGGCGCGGGCCGACCCCCTGCGGCGAAGGCTGTAGAGGCTGTGGAGGCTGCGGAGGCTGCGGCGGACAACAAGGATGCGGATATTGAACATTTGCAAAACCTTATATTAAAAGAAGTAAGTCATTAGTCTACATACATATTATGTTTGTATCTATGTTCTGTTTTCACCCTGGAAAAGCTAGCCCCATTGTAATGAAATCTCGTACGGGGGTAGTTTGAGCATCGCATGATTTTTTTATTCCAATATTCCCATGGGATCGGGTACGACTGTGGTAAAATACTACACAATGTTTAAATTTTAAAATACGCGATTCCATTGATGAATTCGTTACGTCTGTCTCATGTCGAATGGATTAATTTTGAACGGTGTTACGATTCCTTGTGATCGGTGTCAAAATGTACGGTAGTTTTGGAACGAAGTTCCTTATCGCGCGTTGCGGAGGAGGCTAGACGGAAAAAAATCAAACGAAAAATTCTGACGGAAGTTGTCCGACACACTAGTGTTGCCAATTAAAAGAAATAAAATTTTGTTATTATATTTCCTTCACTAATTAATCGAAAGGAACTTCGTTCCATCCGGGTGTCCCTTGACACTAGTGTTTTTTTTACTCGTGGAAAGAGTGTCATCTGTTCATTTGAGTGTGTACTGTTGTAGGAGATGCAGTTGGGCATCGTGGATATAGCGGCGCGGGAAGACGGCGCGGGCAGCTCGGCGTCCGAGGGCATGGCGGCGCTGGTGCTGTCGGACGAGGGGAGCGTGAAGACGGAGCCGCCCGAGTGGAAGCGGGACGAGGACAAGGCGATACTGGAGATACTGAAGCGGTACGACGGCGGGGAGCGCGGGGAGAGGCTCGACCTCGCCCGCGACACGCCCGTCGTGCGCGCCATCGCTGAGACGTTGACGCACAAATCGGAAGCGGATATCAGGGAGAGGATCTTCTACTTGCTCCAGCTAGTCGTCGGTGCAAACAGTTGATGTGTTGATACATATGTATAAATAAAGTCTGTCTGTGATTGCAAGACCAGTATTTTATTAGTGTGTTACCGCTGTCCGAATTTTGTATATCTGTCCTGTTTGTTCGGGGCGGTGTTCGAGACGAATCGTTTTCGATAGCACTCTCATTGGAAAGTGGATCTTATATGAGCATAAATACGGTGCTTTTTGGCGTAAACAGTAACAATTTTTTAAAATCAAATATTTCAATTGAAAATCTATCTCACCAAAACAGTATTAAGGTCTCGACAATTAGTAACATGTTTTAATTCATTTATATTTTCATATACAGCTACCCACCTTAGACCACAGATGAAGCAATGAAATAAAAGACAAGTGGTTTTTTTTTTACAAAATGTTATAATACAAATCCTTTAGTGTTGTCTTAATGACATTCAGAGAACTGTACCGCTCGGGTAACATTTCTAGTCGTTATCCGGTTGTAAAAATAGATCACTTAGGTGTTACTTTGACAGGAATCAGTAACACGGCCAGCTAGAAACAACGCCCAAACTTAACCGAAGTAAAATTAGTACATAATAATCGATAACTACGCACCAATTGTAACCGTACGCGCTGGCGCCGATACATAACAATAATAAAAAAACAATCACTTATCTAGTGCATGGATCTAGCAAGAAGCTGTTAAATATCCGTTTTATATTCGCGACCGTACCGTTCTGCCGTCTTAACGATGAGTGCAATAACTAGGTTGAAGTTACTTTTGAGAAAGAAACGTGTAAAGAACATTTTTTGTACTAGATGACGCAGTTATGCTCAATAAAACACCCGGATTAGCGATAAATACATAAAATCCGTCTAAGAAGAAATGCTAGAACTTTTTTTGCTGATTACAGATATGTATATAGGTCTGTACGGCCCAAAACGCGAGTTATTGCACTTTTCGTAACGACGGCAACGTTGTTAGCAGCAATAAATATTGAAATTACAATAACACTTGAATGAAACACATACATTCACAATACACGATAAAAAGTAATAAGAAACCAAACGCGTAACGCATTTATCGTCTAAAACTACAGCTACTGTACAGCCCCAGGGTTTTCGAACCATAGACAATAATTATAGTGTTAGATATAAAAAATAAATTTTATAGGCGGATGTGAACACCATAATGCCCGGAGTTGAGATGCACGCACGTGTTAAGGTACACCTGGCAAAAAAAAGTTAAAAGCGACAATATTTATACGCTATATAAGCATTCAGGGCCGCCTTTCTGCTACTTTTGATATATTCTATTATGTGTTTTGATACAATTTTATACATAATCCTTAAAGTATCCATATCCATACAGTTGATTGTGAAATCAATCAAAACGTTGTAAAAGTAACGATATTCTTTCGAGTAGAAAATATTTATTTCTGGTTGTATGTTACAATTTCCCACCAATAGATAGATATACGAATAAAATGTTAAATAGAAAGCAATTCTTGTTAAAGTTTTAATATACATATCACGACGCCAGGTCGCCAACGGGATAGGCAAAAACACTGATTGCAACATCTCATTCATCATTCAATCATTCGCTCTCTCCCTCTTTACACCGACAGACTCGGCACTCGGCACCTATATCGATAAACACTAGCATTGCAAATCTGTTTCGTCATTCTGTCACGACCCATTCTTACCACATGTCCGTTGTATTAAATCACAATTAAACAAAACATCTATCTTACATCTGTTACAATCGTGATCGGGGTAAAGCCACATTTTAATCTTGATATAACTATACATATCATAATATGAATATTATAATGTATTGATTACAAATTTACTGGATGCAAACGGAATGTGGTAGACGGTGAATACATTTTTACCACTTAACAATACAAATATATACAATATGAACGTAATACACATTTTTGGCTGAGCTATGAACAGCAATTGGTATAATAATAATGCATTGTAGTAACAATATCATAACCAATAATAGTAAGACATAAAATTACGGGTCACAAACATTTTTAATATAATAGTCGAACTTTGACGTGTGTGATGTGTGAAGGATTGAAATATTCAGCATTCGGTGCTCCCTGCCTACACTGGTACCTGGGACCTGGCGTGATGGTGTAATAACAATTCACAGGGCAACCATTTCATCCGACATTTTGTCTATGAGATCCGTTAGCACTGATAGTGCAATTTAATATCCACAAAAAAAAATTGTTTTTTTTTTAATGCAATAATATTTGCATCGTACTTGTTTGAAAATAGACGTCACTCGTCGATCACGACGATTAAAACCACAATAAAAAGAAAGCCACTTGTCTACACAACATCCAAAACACACTCTCTGGTCTCTTTCCAAATGGTTTCTTCGCAAATACCTTTTGCCTCAACAGACCCCAGTCATATTACTCAGTTTCACAATACTACTGACTACATAAAGATTCATTTCTTATATAACAATCAATACCTGTCTGTTATCCATTTACCAATCAACAGCATCAGCCTCTCTCCACAATTGTTATTTAAGTGACGGGTGACAGGTTGTAAGCACAACATACTAAAACATAGGTGACTACAATAATAATAGTAATAATGCAAACACATTTTCAGGTAATCCTCTAGTTAGGCAATACTAGTAGGCAAACATAATATACATTTTGGGCCTCTCCAGTACAGCTCTATACAGATTCACAGCCCCATAAGAGTGCCCGATCGAGCACGTCCGGGTGACTTCACATAGTGGATATCTCCATTCATCCTAGAGAAACGTAACACCACACCATCTATTATCATCGGGCCGCTAACCACACTAATCCCAAGTTACAACTAGGCAGGGTCGTAGAGCACCAGCGCCGTCCGAGCACTCGAGACTCTATGGAACGCTCCGCACGTTAGCAACAGGATGGGTCACCGCCACAGCGCCGTGGAGAGGGAGACCGCGGGCCGTGCGTGGGGGGCGTTACATTAGAACAGGTCCATGTCGTCGTTGCACATCACCTCGAGGAAGTCGTCGTCGTCGTAGTCCCG
>DWQT01003034.1:0-13097 GCA_018244895.1 Myscelus amystis hages | reverse complement strand
ACATTTGTAATCAACCCCAGATAAGATCAGATTCCTATCTAAGGTCGACCACAGATGCGCCTCCACCCCTGAGGACTAAGCTGGAATGCCTCGAAAAAGTATGTCTCCCTTTGCATGTATGCACTTTTCCCACCGCTGGGTTTGGGTCTTCCTACATTCAAGCATACTCTGGATTAAAGATAGAACACTTAATCTGTGTTAAGTTATATGGATTTTGTATTGTCTTTTGCTTTTTGACTATTATGAATGTAATAAATATTTTCCTTCTTGATAATCAATCGGTTTGTTGATTGATTTTAAGCCATGTTGAAAGCTTTAGAAGAGATACACCTAGCAATTGATATGCCTCTTGAATGTTATATCTATACAAGTATTATCTTTTTCTATATCTTTTATACTACTATGTATCTTTTTTTATTCTTATTAACTGTCCAATTACCGTAGGTCAGTCGTGTTATTGCCTTATTTGGGTTAAAATATTAGCTGCCCACAATTCGGCTGCACTGTGTCTCTGCAATTGGAAACTGTGTGCTTTAAATATCAATTCATATTGTTAAATATATGCTAGCGATGTTTTCCGCCATCATGTTTTATGGTTGACCAAGCTGCGTTCGAAAACAGACACGGTCGAGTTAGCGGGGACTAGTTGACCCGTGGTCAACGTTGCTTACCAATACAGATCGTTTCTGATATGCAACCACGGCATAGCTATCGACGCATCTAGTAAGATTTTGCAGTGCAGTTCAATTTTACACCAACCCAACCTAAAGTATTTTTGAGCTGGTTGGTTATTACGAAATTATTATTATACCATCACGTCAGGTCCGTAACGGGGTAGGCAGGGCGCACCGAGCACCAAATATCTCTGACCTAACAAACATGATTCTATTTTCATCACTCTCTTCATACAAGCCTGATTTGAACGCCTTTGACTCCCCCGTCAGATTACATCCATCAACATTAATTTAATTACCCTACATACTCAACTTTCTATCTACTAAAAATCCTACCTATTAAATGAACTCTTTATATACATACATATGTATATAATCGAAAGAGTAAAACTTTATCGCCCTCGTAGGAGGAAACTATCTAAGCCTTGGAAAGTTGATAGAAGACAGTTCCTAAGATTTACACCAGGTAACAGAAAGTCCCGTGCATTTCAAGGGAAAAGCAGAATAAAGAACGAAAAACAGAGAAGAATGCGAAACTTTGATTTACTATTATTAAATAGACACTGGAAATAGAGTTTTTTCGTATCGCGAATTTAATAGGCGCGGAACGTGTCGGCCTATACAGAGATAATTATGTTGGTTGACACTTAACTACATCATGTATGTGACCCTCGCTCGCGTTGTATACAGGTTGTTTATAATTTGAAATAGCTTTTATTTTTTGGAAAATCATTAAAGTCCGACATCAATCATCAATCAGTTTCAGTAAGTATTTTCAATACTCTCTGTGATATTTTTTAATACTAAAGAATATCACAGAGAAAAGAAGAAATTAATGTTTAAAGTGTCCATTTGTGTTAATTCCCTTTAATCTTTAATAGTTTAAGCCCTTTAATATAATATATAAAATAAACCAATATAAAAAAAAAATTTTACCACATCGGATCTCCAATCAAAATACCTACTTGATCAATGATTAAGTTTCAGAAAGATAGATTAATTAAAAATTCGCAGTAGCAATAAACGGTTCTTTTGCACAGACTCTGTATATATTTATTAGTATCCCCTAGATGCTGTATTAATAAATTATTAAATAACGATGATTAAAATGCAAACAAACACCCTGTATCAGATCGTTTACCGCTAAGTTGTATTCGCTCGCAAAAAACAAGATCAGTGTAACACACGGTACGTGATACAATGTGTTGCTTGCGTTGTCGGGGACGCGGTTTTAATTTAATTATAATTAGATTGAGCTTTTTTGCTTGTAGAAAAAGATAAAAGATAAAGATTGTGATTAAAAGATAAAGATTGCAACAAAAAGATTAAAGATAAAGATCGCTGTAAAAGGTAAAGATTGCAATAAAAAAAGATAACGATCGCTATAAAAAGATAAAAGGAGGAAAACCGCGTTCCCATCAGCTGATACGAGTATATTAAGAATTTTTTGTAACTACAGTTTGATTATTTGTAGCTATCTTCATTAGGTTAAACGAAATATACGCAGCTATTTTATTTTTAATCCAATCTGTGTGTTAACGCATTAACCGATATTTTATTAGAATTTATTTATTTAGCTATTATTATTTATTATTTATTACTTTTCACAATAACCACCGGACGCGCAAAACATCTACCGGCGCACTCAATCTTACTGTCAGTGTTAATTAACTGGATACAAAAAGCTTGAGCTATTAATACAGTGAAACTATATAATGCTAGCAGCTATAAATCATTGGGAGCAATAAAAAATAATCTAAGACACAATCGATTAACCAAAATGTCACATTAACGGTCAGTGCCGGCGGGCGGCGCTCGCGTCATCCATCATCCATCATCATCCATTCTAACTGGGATCGGAAGGTTGGCCTTAAAACAGCACATCTACGATGCTATTTAAAAACACAAAGAGAAAGTCGCAGAAAACGAACATAACGCGTTTTCCTTACGTGACGAAAATATAACCAATTTAAACCGAATTACGTTCGAAATTTAAAAATCGCTAACCAATCCGTTTTATTAAGGGCTAGCTTTTGCCCGCGGCTTCGTGCGAGTTTAATTCGCAGTAAAACAATTCCCCTTTCTTTCCCTATACCGTGAAATTTCCTGCTATCCTTGGAATATCTAAATTCATATACTACATTTTTACTTATTGCCATTATGAGATTCTGAATAGCAACGCGATCGAAGCCGCGTGCAATAGCTAGTATAGCCTATAGCGTTCCCCGATAAATGAGCTATCTAACATTGAAAGATTTTTTTCAAATCACACCAATATTTCCTGACATTAGCGCGTTCAAACAATCAAACAAATTTTTCAGCTCTATATATGAAATAGGATATATTTATTATAACCGCCAGTAAATAGTTATCAGGTCAATATTTCGAGGTCTCTCTTATTTTGCTTTTGTAAGGGAATGAAAAACTGCCAATTTGAGAACCAGTGATCTGTAGGAATAAATCGAATATAAAAGTGCTAATGAAATTGAATCGTAACACCATTAAGGGCTATACCTTTTTAAGGCGCAGTAAAAAGGTAACGTGCGACCACAGCATTTGCAAGAGCCTGTAAATTTGCTTTGTTAGAGAATCTAGAAGTATATCTATATATGTATATATAGGAGATTTACAGCGATATATTGACTGCTTGCGATATCTCTGAAACCAGTACACTTAGCGATTGGAAATTTGGTAGGAATATTCCTTTCGGCGAGTAGAGGTCAGCGAGGAACGGATTTTACGAACTTCCACCCGTAAGGGGGGTTGCGGGGGTGTTAATTATAATTTATATAGCAAAGCAACGTTCGCCAGGTCAGCTAGTACATACATAATACCTATGTATGTCTAGACTTAAAAAAAAACTTAACATTGAAGCAGCCAATTCAGGTAAATCACGATTTGTGTGAACACAAAAAAAGGTATATTATTTGATTATATATCGCATTATTTTGTTTTATCGTTCAGGGTTGTCACAAATAATGTGACTACTGTATGAGACAAAGAAAATTTCTAAGGTCAGAATTACGAACATACGTAATAATACGTGCAAATAAAATATTAATAATATTAAAAATTTTATTTGCACTGACGTAAGAAATTGGTTTTGATGTGTATATATGTTCAACAATAATAGATTGCACTGCTTTGGTTTGAAGCCGAGGCAAATGGTCAAGACATACTTATATTTGTCGATGCCATTGAAGAAATAACTAAACATATCTATCTTTACTGACCAAACAGAAAAAAAAAACGATATGAAATCTTAACTATGCATTGCAACTCTAATTGAAATCCGGATGCACTTATCTGAGTGTGACCACGTAAGATAAAGCATAGTTCCTCGTCTCGACAAGTAGCAGTGTTTTAATAAGTTTTCGAGTTTATTATTTATGTTATTTGTTTTACGCATTCAGGTGGTATTCTAAGCGGTCCTAGATTAAGTAGACCCTTAAAACAACAATTTTGACATTTTCATAACCGCGTGACCAATAACCGTGGGCAGCTTGGAACATGCTCGAGCAGGCTGCACCCGGGCAGTAGCTGGAAAACATTCTTATTACTATTAGATAATTTTATGAGGTCTCAGAAACGCAATATATGATTTCATGTTTGAAGTGAATCAGGCCTAATGTAACATTGAAAAAAGAAACTTTTATTGTAGAAAATTTCATTATTATGAGTGAAACAAAATATATTGAATTTGACCGTAACTACGAAATAATCATAACTTTGTATCTGTAAATGAATAATAGTATTGAACAAATACATTACATAAAACAGTAGTGAGTCACTTTTGATCCTTGTCGGGTCTGGTACCTTAGTGCGTGTTTCGTCTGTCAAGCGAAATCTCCTCTATCTATTTGACTGGCAACCAAATATAATACAGATACGCAAAGTTGTAAGTAAACTAATGAAATTTCCAGTTGAAACTCCTTATCATTGACAGTTAGTCGATCACTTAACTCTATCAATGCAGACGCGTGATCAAACAATCAGTAGCAATGACACAACACTACGCAATTTTGTAATTAGTTTCAAATAGTTACAAAATCTCAACTCACCGTTAGAAAAGAACACATTTATTGATCGAAGTCCGTGTGTGTTTTTGTAGATCAAATTTTGACAGCTGATTAAACAAGATGGCGTCGCCACTTGTTTTTTTTTCGACTATAATATGTTTTGAACGCGCTCTGAGCGTACTGAACGCGCGCGGGCCGCGGTGTGACTGCTCCGGTGTTGCCTTCAAGGCTCGACGGTAGCTTAGGACTTGGTTAGATGCGCGTACGCATTTTAAGTTTCGATCGAGACAGGAAGATAATGAGGGTGAATCAAAACTGATACGATTTTGCCCTGTAGCGAATAGTAATTGGATTTAAAAACGATGCTTTATATACTTGATAGAAAAATGGACGCAGTTCAAAGTTCTGTGTAGGCTCGTTGTGTCGTTGCCGCGGGCAAAAGCTAGTTAAAAATAAAAGCAGCATGTTGCAGTATGCTCTAGGCCTCCAGATGTTGACTAACAGCTTCGTGACCTTTAGTGGGTTTTAAAAGGGTTTAAAAGGGTTGCAGCCAACCTTACTTTACTGAGTGACAAATTTGGCATGTACGGAAAATTGTAATGCATGGCATGTATAGGGATTAATGAAAATTTACATGAAACAATAATATGTAAAGTTCCTTGTCCTCTTCTCACCGCTCTTTATTTATAATCAGATCAGATGGTTGCCTCATATTTTAGGGGTTATATTCTCTTTATAATGTTATTGCTATACTCCATAGAAACTTAATGAATATTCCATTTATTTATGTCATTTCAATATAGCAACAACACTATACTGATATAAACTTACGATTCTTTTACTTACTATTAGCGAAGTACCATTCTGTAAATTAACAAATATACGAATAGTAGTAACCTTGTTATTTGAGTCGGTTAATCGCTTCCAGCGTTTACAGGGTGTTAAAGGGAGCTACTAATGGATTCATTTCCATTGAAACTCGCTTCACCCCGCTTTTAATAGGCCATAATTTGTTACTTTATTAGATTAGATTTTTAAATTGTACCAAATTACTGTATTATAAATGTGCTGTTAGACTTTCATCAATAAAAGGACTAAGAAAAATGGAATTTAAGAAAACTTTTAATCTGACTACTATGAAACATAACATACACAACAGATAAACATGACTATACAATTACGAATACACAGACACAAAACGTACCTACGTACGTACCTAGCGTTTGACGCAAGTGACAGATTACTAATTATTTGTTTCTTCGGGCTGTATTTAATCTGTGGTCGGATTAATCGAGAACATAACACTGAATGAATACTGGCATGAGACGTTGTCGGACTCCGAATTTATAAAAGAAACTGCTCAACCTGATATTAACCGATAAGTTAGAGCTCACAAGTTGGCGAGTAACAAAATATCATTTACATATTATCTTAGAAGTACCAAAAAGGCTAAGGGCAAAAAATATTAAATTAATTTGAACGAATATTTTATTAAAGAAACTCGAAACAATGTGCGCAAAAAGTTCAAAGTATTTTTAAGATTCACTTTGTGAACGCGCTCTTACAATCTCAAGTAATATTACGTCGAGAGCCTTGAAGGCTCTATGGACTTAATATGACTTGTGCTCATTTAAATGCAAACGCTATACCACAGGAGATTAAGTTTATTTTCCATTCACTGAAGTTCAAAGCTTTTCTGCATTAGTACATAACCAAACGTCATAACATATAAACATGTTTAGTAAAAATACACTTTATTCCTTTAGCACACAGTTGATTTCACTTTATCGCAATTTCCTCTCGCCAGTTTGCAATTTTGCATGTCCCGACACCGAATTTTAAATATTTCGTTCTTTTTTAGAATCAACAGTTCTAATTTTAAATTTGGCGATCGTTGCCATTATTTAAACATTGTCGCTGCAAAAGTAAATCGAACATACTCGTACAACCAAACGTATTAACTATTGAGACATAACGTATGAATTCCATATCAGTTGACGTCGTCTGAGGTTAACAAGTTTGTGACTCGCCTGAAATTATATAAACTTCGGTTATATTTCGCGATTTATGATCGTATAGGGACCATTCTGACGAAACGTTTCTGTGTATAAGATGCGGCAAAAACTACAGTTACTTATAGAAACTCAAACAGTAATATAACGTTGCTATTAGCACAGACTGATTGGTTATCTTTGAGTAATTTTTGAATTTCGAACTTGTTAGTTGCATATTTATCTCTTGAATAACTTTTTCTGTTTTAGAACCCGTCAATTGTTTTTCTCTCGTATAGACCCATTCATATCTTCCAAAGACAGTTGATTTGGAAAACGGAAAAGTTTAGACACCTAATAAAAGACTGTTTGAGATCAAAATGATTGGACAAGAAACTAATATGGAATGCCTCGTGTGCCAGCCTCATTGCGCATCTTTCTGGTTACAACATTGTAATTAATTCCTCGTACCGCAGTGCACTTGATTGAACTTATCTTAACTTGTCCAAAACTACTTTTCGTGGGGTCATTGGCCCGGAACAGGTTTTTAGGATGATTCGGACAGGCACATGGATTTTTTGTCCATATGTATAATACTCGTGTAAGTAGCGGTATTGACTTATTAAAGTACTGTTTTGAATAATACTTATAAATATCTTACAGGTTTCTTCAAGGAGTACTGGCAGTCAAGAATAACTGGAATGACAAGAGCAATAATTTGTTTTAAAAAAAAAAACAAACTAACAAATGCGCAGAAGTTCAATATTATTTGCAGAAATGGTTGCTGAGAAAATATAATAAGTGTTATTCTAATTTGAACGGTATTTTCAGGAGCTCGTTCAATTTTGATCGAGTCGCTAAATATTACGGCAAACATGTTACAGTTTTAGGCAGTTTAAAATAAACGTGAGCCAGTGAGCCTTTGACCGCTAACCAAACTCGCCAGTGTATGCGCCTGAATATTTTAAACAGCAATTATGATTTGCTTATACAACGGATATTACTTTCATTCAGGAGCAAACTGTTAATAAACAATTCCAGTTCTAAATAGCATTTCAATAAATCCCTTTTTTGTCTTTTCTTACAACAGATATATTTCTATTTATAAAACTAAATTAACATTTAAAGAACCATCGTGGTGATATCAATTTTAGTCGTTTTTCAACCTGCACAAGAACCATTATTCCAACCCTGATTTTGCTCTCAAGCAGCGTTGCTATTGTGCAGCAAAAACAGGCATGGTTCAATAAACCGTTTTTCCAAACTAAGTACATATTTATTGCAAGCAAACATGACCGGACATGTTGTTACTTTTGGATGTTTAAAGTAAATATCCGACTAAGTAATTAACACATATTTGTGGTAATCCGTTAGAAATCTGGTGTAATTTTATCTAAGTTCCTTGTGTAACTGTATACTTAATATAGTAGCTATGTATTTACAAGACTAGCAAGACCCGACCATACGATGCCGTGGTTCAATTATAATAACGTTATACTAACTTAATTATATTATACTACTATGTTTGTCCGAATTACTGTTGTCCTATAAAAATAGGGTATGCTATAAGAAAATGAGTTCATTAATCGTGATATAAACAATACTATCTTTCAAGCCGGATCAAACTGCACACAGTGTGCAAAATTTGATCAAAATCGGTTCAGTAGTTTAGGAGTGCATCGCGGATAAACAACGTGACACATAATTTATATAGATTAAGATATATCTTTAAGATAGTGCTTTCTGCCTACCCCGTTAGGGACCTGGCGTGATGGTTATGTATTTATGTATGTATATGTCTTTAAAAGCTCTTTCTCTACGGTCAGCAGGTTTCCCCACGTTTTATTTCACCGTTATAGCTAGTGATTTTAAATGTTAACTAATAAAACTCATGTATCAAATCAGAGGTGCGTGCCAGGATTTGAATCCAAGCCTTCCGAAGTGTGAGGCTGGCTAAACTACTAGGCTATCACTGTTTACCAGGTAAAGGTGTAGTTTTTCTCATATTCTACTTGATACGCCAACGCATCAGTGCCATTAGAAACTTCTCACGGCGGGTGCATGGCATATAAATAGCATAGAATATAGGTAAAGCAAATGCGATAGACGAAATTAGATACTAAAATACCATCCCCTTTGTGCTCTAAATTTGTCACTTCAAATGTCGCCGGGGTGCAATTTTCTAGGAATATCTGGAAAGGTACAAAACAAAATGAACTTTCTGCACTGATCATAGAGATGCGCTTTCAATGTCCTTACAGGTTTTATTACATTTTATACATGCATCGGAAAATGGACCTTATATTGTTGCACTACAGTCGAATTTGCTTTGTGGTGAAAGTATTGCGTAGTAATAACGGGTCAAGTACGATAGTGACGCAATTGGAACTCAGGACGCGTAGAGGTGCAGTCGTTTTTATCGATGTCGATGTTTTTATTACAAGTAGCCAACGATCAGGGTTTTGGTTTGACAGTCATTGATGATATAGTGTTGTATCTTGATATCCGCGTAATGCCTTTAATAAACCGGTCTATAGTCTCCGGATGCAGAACGAACATACTTTTTCCTCGAATTGGTGCTAAATTAAACTAACTGTACACTAATTTTGTGAAAGACCATTTACACCACGACTCGACTGCATCTGTAAAAAATAAGATAATTCAGCCTGTTAGAATTAATCCTACAATTTGACACCGCCGTAATTATTGTTATTTTGGTTGAATACAAACAAGAACACTCGAGTCAGTTTTTTTATAGTGCATATTTTGAAATATTGATAATGTCAAATTGGCCAAATCAGCCGCCTTCCTTTTTATTACCTTATTTGCTGTTATCTCCCTCATTCCCTTATCAATTATATCTCTCTTTCATCCTTCACTCTTTGGAGATAATTTTGAAGAAGTCTTAAAAAATCTTATTGACGGCTCAAGCTATCTCACCTAACACTGGTACAATTGTAAAGATGTCACGTAATATAATAAAAAAACATAAAAGAGGTGTCAAGGGACACACGAATGGAACGAAGTTAATAAGTGAAGGAATTGCAATAAAATTTTATTTCTTTTAATTGGCAACACTAGTGTGTCGGACAACTTCCGTCTGATTTTTTTCCGTCTCGCCTCCTTCGCAACGCGCGGTAAGGAACTTCGTTCCAATATAGATGTTGTATCGATGTCGATATGTTAATAGAACAACACTAGTCGTGCGCATCTGCGAGCCTCGGTCGATGCAGCGGCAGCGCGGAGCACTAGGCTTCATGTAAACTTGGTATATAGGTTACCTAGTTATAGTCTATGTACTGATAGCACAGTTCACTAGGTTTAGTTTCGTACGATGGTAACAAAATTGAATATAGAAGGGACGTTCCCATAGCATATAAACACTCCAAATGTAGAGAAAATATTTTATTCGTGCATGGGAAATCTGGTCCATGACCCTAAATACACAGTTTTCTGAAAAAACAATAAAGCATCAACCGGCGAGAATGCATTCCGAGTACAAAAAATCAGAATTTGTCGTGTCTTAAATACCAAGTCCCAAGTTAGTCGTCTAAATATAAATCCTTTGTTCACTTTATTAGATAATCTAGGTCTTAAACTAGGTTACCCGGGCTGCTCGCTTTCGCTCTATATACGTGTTTTGAATATAAAATACGCTCTGCTTGGACGGTGTACCTATTATTGGATTAGTTACATTTAAATATTTTACAGAATCGTTAGTGTAATCCATATTTTATCATTTCCGATATACAAATTTTACATATTAAAATTGACGTGATATATTCAGTACATTGAAATTTACATGTTACCGGTTATTAAAAGGAAAATCTTGGGAAAACAGCGTAATATCCGCATTGAAGGTTCTATTGAGAAGTATAAAAGCGATGTTCCGCCATCAGGAACGGGAAACAGGAAATGTTTCCGATGTAGGTACCTGAGCGGGAACATCGCCGGATGATATGAATATTGCAATATTATCCGGGTTATCTTTTCTTTATCTCCGTTTAATATTATGGCCATTGTTATTGTTATTTATTTCATATCTTTTGCGTGTTTAATACAGCTTTTATTAAAGATATCCTATTCTTTTTTCGTTATTAATATGACGATATATACCACCGTCCTTGTTATTGTACTAAGAGATCATTTCATACAAAAAAATATTACCCGTTCCATATTTTATTCGGTTATGTAAAATTTTCGTAACAAGTTTGCTATTTCAGGAATCCTCCATTTTTCGTTAAAAGCTTTTGTAACTTTTAACGGAATGTGTAATGAGATTTGTATAATAATTTAGTCGCATTTTTCACAGCCAGGCACCTACCGTTGGGCCACGATAATATCGTTACGCTGAATATGTTAATTATTACTGGTTGTTTATTTATAACACTGTTTTCGCCGAACAAAAAGAAAATGCTTTCAGTCAACCATACTTCAATTTTCAGTATAATATGCCTGTAAATTCCTAGGCTTCAGATTATAACATATTTTACACATTCTGTTGAGCGTTTCTAAAGAGCGAATATCATAGGTGGGTACAGAGTTATAAAAATGCATTAACATAATTATCTGCATTCGAAGGAATGCAAATTCTTAGTATTCCTAATAAAATAAAAATGTAACATAACATTGTCTTATCACACCCTGATTGATAAACAATAAAATAGATGAAAATTGTATTAACAACGATGACTTCATGTTGTTTAATACCAGTCACTTTTCCCATTGGAAATATTATGGAATATACTGTAATGTATATGTAATATGACATCACATTATTGATATGTGGTGCAACCTGTGAATCCCCTGACCACAAACAATTAGCTCTGTTTAGAAGTAAGGTGCTAATTGCTAGTGTATGAAGCCTTTGTCTCTGGTAAATATAGGCTAGAGGCAAGTTTTGCTATACGTTTAGTCGGTTGTTTGGTCTCTATATAATAACGCATATATAAGAATGCTTTATCTCCGATAATTAATATAGAAAGAATTTTTGTTTCCCTTGTTTTATTTCGCTTTCGATGCTCTGTGTTCTATACACTATTGTGCTGACGTTGAAATTGTTTTTGTAATTGGTTTGAAAATAATATATAAATTACATTTACATACAATTACACACCTTTCGAATCTAGGTTGAATATAAGGAAATACTCCAATTTGAGATAGCATATCATCGTCTGAGAGATTTAATGACTACAAAACAATTTGTATGATAATTCACTACCTAGACTATTATTCGAAAAAGACATAACCTTAAATACTTTATGCATTTTGACCATAATCCACTTAGTATAGATTAATTCTTACATAAATAGGGGTATGTAAATCATTAATAAATAAAAAGAGCATAACTGGTACTGCATTTTTACGTAATACAAATATTTCACATCCACTTTCGATAGGTTCCGTGGTGTAGTGGTTATCACATCTGCTTTACACGCAGAAGGTCGCCAGTTCGATCCTGGCCGGAATCATTTTGTTATTAATTTACTTAACTTAATCTTATAGAACGTTTCATGATCAGTTAATAAAATAATAACTGAGCAACTAATTTCTTTATGTTTTTGTGCTTCTGATACCATTATATAATTCATTTTGTTATTTTTATCTAAAAACGATAAAAAAAAGCACAAGCAAAATAAATAACGCATACCTTAGACTAAACGATGGGTACGCCTTAGATACATGTTAAATTAATCAAATAATAAACTATAAAATCCCATTATATGTATCACTGACATTATTGTACTGAATTATAGCTAAAAATGTATTTACATGCCAATATTTTATATATATATATATTAATATTTGCCAATAATCTTGCAGAATCACAAGACTCAATGATCTCTTTCGTTTCATTATCGGGCAAATGTTATTCGATGCACGCAAATGCTTGTGGAAATTTGCCATTGGCCGTCATCAATTTTCCAAATAAAAACACTGTAAACTCATTTACAATTGTTTACATTTTGAGTGGCTATCAGTTCTATACCCCCGTTTCTCACGTATTTGTCAAAGCAAACAATTTTAAGAAACGTCGCAAATTCCATTATGTGCGATATCAAACAAGATATTTTCAACCTTATTGCAATAGTGAACTGAACACTGATACTATCCATGCAGTGTTAATTGTCTCTGTAAATGAATATAAGGTATATAACGACTAAGAAATTTAAATTCATTTTAGAGGAATACAGTGCGTCTGGGAAAACACATACTTAGTATTAATATCTTGTGTTGAAGACAGACATTTGTATATCAATATGTTGTCAAACTTTTGTGTTTTTCTGGTTTTACTTGCTGGTCTAATTCAGGTTAGTGATCGTTTTATTGGATACCAGCTTTTGCCCGCGGCTTCGCGCGCGTTTAATTCGGAGTAAAACAATTCCCCTTTCCCTATACCGTGAAAATTTCCT
>DWQT01003033.1:0-13097 GCA_018244895.1 Myscelus amystis hages | reverse complement strand
TACATACCTACCATACGTACATACATAACCATCACGCCAGGTCTCTAACGGGGTAGGCAGAAAGCAATTAGTAAATTCTTAGTTTTTTAATGTTAAATTCAGTTGTTTTTTGTTGTATTATTCTTTCTCTGTTCTGTTGTATTATTATTCTTTTCTATTCTTAATATCTGCTGTCGTTTGGCTATGAATAAAGTGTTTCCTTCTTTCATTCAAACTACATGACACAAATTTGAGGATTTTTTGCCTACTACCCCAGTGCTTATTAAAGATGACATTTGTGAAACCTCCAACCTTATATAGTGTAAACTGACATATTCTCCAATTATAAATCTGCGAATGATTAAAATAAAATTTACAAAAACCTTTAAGTTTTGTGCTTTAGATATTGACGTTTAATCACACTCCAACTCCTCCCATTCTTGTTAGACAATATCATACTGCATTGACTCCCTTCAATGTCCTTAACATATGTGTTACCAATATAATATAATATTAGAATAAAAATACTTTAAAAAAATACTAATTACAATTAAACTCTATCTGCACATGTGTAATACTTTAATTTTTTTTTTTTTTTTCCTAACTGATGTTTTGCTGTTGACCTTAGTGGCCTCTACAGCTTCACCCGGGCTTTTGTGCCGTGCCATAGTGGCTCATCCAGAATTAAGGAGGTAGGGAGGGGTAGGAGTGAGACTCAACACCCGGCGAACCACGGCCTGAGTACGCATCTCCGCCCCGCGAAGAAGAGGACGATGGGAATACTTTAATGCTTCAAAGAATATAATAGCAAAGATCACAAATATCTCTCTTCAAAGTATAAAGGTAAATACAGTAAAAAAAAAAACTTTAAGAAATCCAATTAGCACAGAATCTGCTGTGAAGAATTATGACTTAATGATTATTATATTAATGCTTCAAGAACTTTTAGATGTTAATGAATATGATGTTGAAAATCCTGATGAAAATCTACTTTTCCATAGAATACCTCAATTTCCATTGCCATTGCAGAATGTAAATAAGACAATTGTTCTTATACAAAAACTTACTTGTAAAAGTTCAATAAAGTTGATAATCTGCGTTTGCATGAGGTGATCCATGAGCCTGCCAACTTGCGCGGCCTGTCCGGGCTTCAGGAACAATAGAAACTCTTCAACTATATCTTTGTGCTCTTCCCCCAGTAACTTCTCTATCTTTTTGTATAAATCTATAGGGGTCTCTTGCATCGGGTCAAACATCTTCAACAGTTCTTGGAACTGAACAAACTTGTTTGTCGATGATGAGTTTTTTGAATTGAGCCTCGACTGGACTTTTGTATAGTAGGACTTAACAAGCTCTGGAAAATAATACACAATTCCTTATAATACTAACCATCAAAATATTTACTTAACACTGATAACACCTCTACGACTGTTAGGAATAATAGTTATTTTTATACTTTAGTAACCACATTATGATAAGCATTCACCTTCAACAACTGAAATTAAATTTTCGATATTAAATAAAAACACTGGCTTATGTAATTATTTTACTAATATTGTAAATTACAGCTTAATAAATATTCACTTTGTATACTTCTTTTAAACTATGTAAAGTGAAATTTTAAAAAATTAGCAATAATCAGTACAAGTAGTAGTATCATTATCACACCTGCTTCTAATGCATTATTGTCAGGTTTTGGAGGCTCCTCCTTTTTTCTAGTATTGGGTTTACTCTTCACTGGTTTTTGAACCTTAGGTGGTCCTTGTTCAACTCTTGGTAGTGTTGTCTGAAAAAAATAAACAAAGTCACTGTATAAAATTATAATTTAAAAATGGCAGACATTGTTACTTTATAGATAAGGCGCAATTCTGTCCTATTTCACTTCTTCTGAAACTTTGGAAACAATCTACAAGTGGTATTCAAAGACGCCTGTTACTGCAGCAGATATTGCCATGGTTATAATTTTAAATTCAGTTCATTTAGATCACTTAAAGTTTCAATGAGTTATATAAATTAACACGCATACGTTTGACTGACTCACCTCAGTTTTAATGGCGGTTTTCGAATTAGAATTTTGGCTGAAAAAGCTCGTACTTGGTACAATTTTATTCCCAAAAGCATCTTGACTCTCCCTGGTAAATAATACTGGCATAGAAGGTAACATTGGGATCATTTATGTCTTTTTTCCTTACAAAACAAATCCACAAAGCAGCACGATTTCCAATCTTTCACTAAAGTTCACAAAATAAAACACGATAAAAACATTGTATAAACATTATTAGAATAATATGAAGTATAGGTAATATGAAAAAGTACACATTATTATTTATTTAAAAACAATTATTAAATAAACACGATAAAAAGTAGCAAAGTAAAAATATTTTTGTTTGACAGACACATCAACGACGCGAAAGCGCGGCGGCAGGGCGCCAGTCGAGAACGTTTCATTTTAGGAACAAAGATTAATTTAAATGCACATAAATAATAGATACCTCATTTATTAAAGTACAGTATCTACTTATTGTTATATTAGTGAATTAACCTGAATAGAATCTGAATAATTTAAATAAATTGGCCATTTGACTTTGTGTTAAAGAGAAGCGCGGAGTTTGCGAAAGTTTAGCACATGAAATTAACAACATTGATTTAATAATCGTCTATGAATTATCTATAAATCTCTTACTATTACATAATATTATGAACTACGAGAATATTAGAAAAGAAATAATACTTTAGAAATAATACATTAGTTTCTAACTGACCACTTGTTTGAATATTAACTTCATTTTGGAAAGTTACCATCCCCATGAGTTGAGCGCGTTATTATAAGTGTAGTCAAGTTACTTCGGGTTCTTATAAGTTTTCTTGCAGGATGTAATTATTCTCTGCTACATATCTGTGACACAGAAGACGGGAATAGCGCAGAAAACAGAATTGCAAAAAATAAACGGGCGCTCAGATGCAGGACGATTATAGAAATTAATGATGCATGTTCTGCTCCGCTCGGGACTCGAACCTGTAACACTCAACGCGATGGACCGGCGGGGTGGATATTGCAACAACGGCGTAGTCGAGCCTTTATACCCCTATATTTCAGTAGGGACAATTAGAAGTTTACTTAACAAACTGTGGTTTTGTTTGAAGAATTATATTTCAAATGGCATTTTGTAGAGCTCAAATACCTCTTGATATATATTGTGTGATATCTACCAATTCGAAAAAAGCTAATACGGTAGGTGTTAACCCTTTTGATTCGGTATTGGAGACTCTTATCCAACATCAGACCCAAAGGATTGATCAAATGTTGAAACAATTTTCTTCGTTGTTGAATATTAATTTGAACTTACCTGCATTATTAAACTTTGCGGTCAGTTCCAATAGAACAATTGCGTTGGAAATGTTCCAATTATTATCTTCAATGTTTACATGGTGTTTCTTGTTGATCTCGGAGAAAATCGCGCTTTTACTTACGTTCGTTTTTCATTGTTGCGGGTCAAAGGCCGTATAACACAAGGATTGCGTGCTGATTACTATCACAATATTTAAAAAAGTTAATGACCCGTCCACGCATGCCTACACTAATAAAAAATAATTATAGATACCAATTTATATAGATAGCGTTATTGCGTTTGTTGTTATTGCGGTTGTCTAGTAACGAAATCGATTAAATTCACCATTCGTTTTTAAACTCTCTAAACAATATCCACGCATTGTCGCAAAAGCTCAAAAGTTGATTCGTGTTTACGCACCATTTATTTACGATGCGCTAAATCAGTTGATATAGTAAATTATGCGTGAAACATTATAAAATATAGGTAACCTATACGTATTGTTTCTTAGTTGAATTATTAATTATGGCATCGATTTTACCAGCAGGACTGCAGAATGGGGTGAGGTTTTTGAATATTTTATTTCACAAATACAATACAATATACAATATACATCCATGTACAATATTCGTGCATTATGTATATACAGTCTTTAGTATATAGGTAATCGCCCGCTTGCTGGATAGATCTATTTTCATTTCAAAACAGGAATTGTGTATCTTAGTACCTAAGAATGTAGGTCCAAATAACACCTCATCAGTGCATTTTGAAGGATATAACAATACATATTAAAATGAGTTTACAGCGTGATATACGTTCGACAAATACTTACATAATGTTTGACGTTCTTAATGACCGTGTTTCAATGCAATTGAATCTGATTATAACAGAATCAATTGTTTTCGCATCACATTTATTCCAGATATATATACTTTTAATGTATATACGGTAATTGAGGTAATGTTAATTAACATTAAATTAAATATGTAATAAATATACATACGTCTGTAATAAAAATGTACTGCCTTCAAATGGTTAAAGCAGTTTGTTCGCCTCCGGCAAGTTAAATCCGTTAATTTTTTTTTTAAACACCACCAAACAGTTGAAGAACGAATGGCCAGTAGAGGCCAATGTTCTTGAATATTCCATGAAGGTAAAGTTGGTTATGTTAATATATTAGACTTCAAACTGTTTGTAAATATGTATGTACTTTAAAAACGTCTGAAGACTGAAATCTGTTTGCTAACTTATAAACTTACGCCACCTGGGAAAAGCAGGCTAATAACGTACGCATTAGGTTTATTTAGTGTCCTTTGTAACTGCAAACAGGACTGGTGCTAGAAGGGACTAGTGAACCGAATTGTTCATAGTTCAGAGTAATGTAAGATAGAGTTTACCTAAGTGAAAATATGAAAAGGCTTTTGACAGAGGTCGCGGTCAACATTACGCCTATCATCATTTCGCACGCCTGTCCAAAAACGTTCGTTGAAGATGTAATAGACAAATGTCTGCGGCTGTTTCGCAGCAATAGGCAACAGCAAGAGCACCAGCAGTCTCCATTCTCCTATAAACAGCGTAATAACTGCTAAGTGTCATAAAATATTAACACATCAATTGGGTCACACATTTTTCACGTTTCGTATAAAAACACGCAATAAAAGTCACGTCGTGTAACTAAAAATAATTATTTCCTTCGCAGCGAGCGGTAAACGTAATTGTGTATAGTTGTTGCTTTTCGATTTTTACTCACCTTGTAAAAAGGAAACGTTGAATGAATGAGCGGGTTTTTAAAGATATCTTTGATTTCAATCGTGAACTGTTAAGCGTTGATTTTGTGTGCGTACTGAGTAGTCAGTGCATGTTTATCCGCGGTCAGTGTGCTAACGTTAATTGAAGTTTAGTGATTGATACGATCAGTATGGCAGAAAGACGGGCTGACGGTAAAGTCGCTGATGCATCCGAAGTGAAAGAAATCAATATTGACGATATGATTTCCAAGAACGGGGAAGACGCTCCGACTGAGGTGTACGGTGGTGAAGTAAATATCCCTTGAACTTTGTGTCATAATTTTCGAGTGAATTTTTATTTTTTTGTTGCACCATGAACAGACAAAGGAAAAACTGGATAATTTTGTGCGGTTATAAATAAGATGGCATATCAATGACTTGTTAACTGTGATATTGGAATTTATTAATTCTTAAACAATATTAAATAGTGTAGGCCGAGGGCCGGTAAAACCGACTGCGTGTTAATATTAAGAACTGTTGCCTAATTGCATGTAACTAGTCTCCTTAATGTGCACAGTTGCGGATTGAATAGTAATAATATTTTGGGACACCCTTGCAAACTACTACACTCTTACTGTGTAAATAGATGTATGGATATTTTTATTCAAAACTCAAAACAAAGGCTTGTCCTAAGACGGAACCGAACATACGATAGTGTAGCAGTCAATCTGTAACAAAAAATCCAAAAGGCAAAACGTGATTGAGCATTGTTTTTAAATCGTATGAAAACTCAGTAGTTTTTTAATGTCTCACTTTTTTGTTTTTAATCTTTGTATTTGCAAATGTTATAGCGTTCTGAATTCTCTTCTGGCGACGATTATTGATTATTCTTGGTTATTATTTTCATGGTGATTTCCAGATCAAGGGTTTGGACGCTAACCGGTATGCGACGAAGAAGACCGTGGCCCAGGGAATGCTGGATATTGCCCTTTTGACTTCAAACGCCTCGCAGCTGAAGTACGTCCTTCAAGTCGGCCCCAAACACGAATTCTATCATCTCCTCGTCACACTGATTTCTATATCCATGGTATTGCAGGTGGGTGATTACATTGCTTTAATTTTTTTATAAGGGAAGGTACGAGAAATCCTGACTGCGACTTTCTGTTATCTGTACTTCATATCTGTGTTTCGTCCGTTTCATTGACATTCCAAATTTAAATTCTTCACGTAGCCAGGTAGGTAGTAACAAAACAAAACGTAAACACTGCAACTAACTCTTCTAACGATTTAAGAAAACTGTAGAAAAAAGGGTTATATTGGAAATTAGTTTATAACAACTTATAACATAAGCACACAAGTTATATTTTTCTTCGGCATTTGCTCAAATTATATCGCCATTTATGTATATATTTTATTGACAGCAGATACAGGTCTAGTAGGGACTATTTAGGACTTTAATAAATAAGCAACACTGCTGGATTTGGAAAGCCGAGTATGGGTAAGATATGTACCAATGGTTTGTTTTATCAGCATTCAGTTATATGTTACCGCTTATACGTATGATACGGCAATGTAAAGCAGAAGATTCTTAGGTGGCGATGGGTAAGGTGTTACTGACGCTGAACTTGCTCCGCGACTGCCGGTTCCACCTGCCCCGCCATCGGACCTCGGCCCTGAACATCAACTACTTGACGACCGGCACAGCGTTTGTGGTCACCGCACTCAACGTCCTAGTTTCCGCCTTTGATTCCTCGCTTGCCAGATATCAGGAATTACAAGAGTTCTAGTCTATATTCTCTATGGTACTGGCATTCCAAATTTGAACTAAACGTTTTTTAATATGACTGTTACTATGGAAAAATTTAATTAAGTAGCGTGGAACGAAGTATTAAAGTATCACATATCTTATCACAATGAAATTAAACAAATATTTATCATGTCTACTTTTTAAAATGTAAGAAGTATTCCAAATTTCAACTGTTATAAAAGAGCTCAATATTAAAGTGTTAAGATTCCAATTTTAAATATCGACAGAATGCCAGTGATTGTGGTTATTCCCGTGCATCTTTCTGAACATTAGCAATATCCAAACGCAATATAATTTGTAAGAATAATAAGGTTGTATTGTTTTAGCTTCTGGTCGGGTTACTCTTCGTCATAATCGGGGGACTGGACCTCAATGACCACAACGACCAGCCGTCCGCCCTCGTGCTCAATGACGCCATTGTTATATTTATTTTCGTTATTTCAACCATAAACATCGTCATTTCCGCTTTTGGCATAGAGTATTCTAACAGTCCACTCGTGTTGGAGCGGCTCAAGTTTATTAATAGCGAATATCTAAGAAAGACCAATATAACAATGTCGTAGTACAAACATTCTTTTTGTTCTGTTCTGGTCATTACTTATTTCATAAGTTAGTAGCTAAATACACATATAATTAGTTTTTAGCATATTTTTTTATAACGAATTAGGAGTTAAATTGGGTATATGCATTTAGTGTACATAACAAATAGTTGAGTAATTTGTTAAATCACAAATATTTTGTTATTTAATTCCCATTAAAATCTTTTTCTATTGACGCAGGCGGCCGCGGGTATCCTGGCCATAATCATATCCTCTATGGACCCAGACAGTAGCCAGAGACAAAAGAAGATAGCTGACTGGCTCTATCACATTTCGGTCGGTTTCTTGACCGGAGCGGTGTTTTGTGATGTTATGAAAATGACATTCGGCCTGGATCCTGCAGCTGCCGA
Organism: Myscelus amystis hages; assembly: GCA_018244895.1. Taxonomy (NCBI): domain Eukaryota; kingdom Metazoa; phylum Arthropoda; class Insecta; order Lepidoptera; family Hesperiidae; genus Myscelus; species Myscelus amystis. The sequence goes on along the minus strand of DWQT01003033.1, from coordinate 5,306 downwards.
ATAAGATTTGAATGGGAATAAAATAAAATAGGGAATGAAGTTTAAAAAGTTTAGCCGTAACTTAAAATTTTATATTCAAATGTTTAACTTATTGCGAGACATGAGAATCATATTAACGTTGACGACTCACATGTCCTATATTCAAAATGTAGTTGAAACAAAAACAATCATGGGAAAGTCTTTGTTGTTACAAAGAATGTAGATCTATAATTCATTTAAATTACCGGCCCTTTGGAAAATTTAATGATTCAGTAAAATGTAAATTTATATTTGCATTCATTATTAACCGTAGTGTGTAAATAACACACTTCAACAATGGTCCCATTGTCTTTATTTTATCGTTGCGATTAACAAAAATGTAAGTGTGTTAATGATATCTTAAAATTACGATGCTTAATCGTAGTTTGTATTATATTATTATCGTTGACAAAAAAACTTTTTGTAAGCAAACTTAGCATGTAATCCACTTTGTGACAAATAAATATTGCCTTTACTTAGTCAGTATTAACACTTTGTCAGTATAAATCAGTTTATACGTTTAGTATTTTTTGTATTTGCACGTTATTTTGATCACCTGTCCTCCAATAGACTGCTTGAGCAGCAGCTGCTTGAGCTGCTTGAGCAGTAATTGATAGGCATAATTGTAAGACTACGCAGAAACTTTTCTAACAAAATATTTTACACGCGTAAACATCAAACTGAGAACTTTTATTGATTTACTTAGAGTTTTTATTTCCGTTACTTTATATTACTTTATGCTTTTAATTCTTATTTTTGTTTTGTTTTTTTACTTTTTTAACATTTTGTTTATTTTTTATTTGCTTTATATATTTTATTCTTCCTAGGTGATATCAACTGTGGTGGCCATGATACTATGCATAATTTTGGACATCAACAACACCCATCACCAACGAGGTGCAGAGATATTGAATAACACGACGCTAGTATTTAAAAGTCTAAGCATTCCTATAAATATCCTTATAACAGTATTTACAGTGCAAAATATCGATAATATACCTATTTAATTGTATGAAAATTATCCGCAGATTAAGTTTCACGAAAGAGCTACTTTATAATTTTAGATAGACGAATCATTGATTTTATTGGTTGTCACTTACCTTTTATATACAGATTATATAGAGTCGCGAAAAGTACTAAATTTAAAAACAATGTTTCTAAAATTATAATTACTTTACTGTACTCAATTCGAAAGGTGATATATAGAATTGCGAATTTGTATGCAATAATTATATGACATTAATAAATAATAATGAATAAGTAATTTTAGTGGCAAATATTTTGTACTCATAATCTAGTTTTACATAAAGTCATAATAAAAAATAATGTAATTTAAAACGGATTTTTATTTCAAATAATACTTATTTATCAGTCTACTACCGGTTGAGCCCACACGAAGCTATATTTCGTCTCAGGCTACCCTTCATTTTACCTTTCATTCGTAAGAAGGGAAAACCTAAAGGTGCCATGATTGCATGGGAGAGACAGAATTATATGGTTTAACTTAGAGGTTAGTAAAACCTCGGGTTTTAGTAAACCCTATAAAGGGCCTGCCTCTGCGATGCGAGGGCTCCGCGATCGCCAAAAGTGGTACCGGTACTGGTTGCGTGGTGTAGTCGTCGGTCTCCTCATGGAATGGACAAGCCTCTCATTCCACACCTACTTTTATATACTATGGTATGCTACCATATACACTTCCCACTAGAGCTGAGGAGGATATGAGTACAATTTGGGGGCACTAGCACAAGCTATTGTGACACGATTATGATCCAAGGTTCCCCTTATATTTCTAAGTCTCTAATTGGAGAGACAGTAATAAATCAATTAAAACAAGTCTCATTAATACAAGCATATCTTTGATAATGTTATATGAGGTATTCATTCTAAAGACAATAGTAGCTTGATTATTAATCGTTACTAAATGTTTCATTGATTGCTTGAAATGATGATGAAATTGGAAAAGAAAAACTAGCTTCTAAATTGTGCAACAAAACCTGTTTTTGTAATCGTTTTATTACTGCACTAAAACATCACAACTATTACTTGGCTCTATTCTCAAATGTAATTACTGGCCGTTAACTTAACTAATTTTTATCAAGACTATCTAATTTTTAACAAATCATTATTGTCAATGTTAAAAAAAGGGTGACAAGTGTTAATAAAAAAAAACGCTTGAATTATTCTAACAAAAAAGTGAATAATTCTTGTAAGTAGTTTACATACAAGTGACGATATATTCCAAAGAACTTTCGATATTTATAATGCAACAAAAGCGTAACAAACAAGAAGTTTTCTATCTTTAAGTCACCAAATATATCATAGTACTCAAGACTCTTATACTTTTGGAATATTTTTAATATCACTAATTGAATTAAAAAAGATAATTTAAAAAAGTACTTTTATATTTGTCAGTATGTATGGCATTTGCTTTTAATCGTCTTTGACTCTTCTCATAACATGAGAGTCTGACAGTTCATTCAGTTGACATATTCAATAACAATCCTTGGAGTTGTTTCTTTTGGCCAAATATTTATTTAATTGCATAGTTGGTCAAGCACTCATGCAGTAATATACAAAAAATAGCGACATATTATTCAAAACTGAAGTATAAATGCACTATCTGAACATTTATCCAATTTATGGTTTATCAGTATTAATAAATAAAATAAAATAAATCATACAACTCTGAGAAAACAATATAGTATTAATTCAATAAACCTAGTTTTTACTTATTCAACAGTACGGCAAGCACATTTCTAACAATTTGAAAATATGTATATCAATGTCTTAATTACGTCACGATCCAATACACATACCAAAACGAATACAAATATTAATAAATTGAACTATATAATGATAAAAATACTGGCAGCCCCAATAAAAGATATTGATTTTGATTGAAATGAAACACAAACACCAACTAACAACTAAACTACGGCATGACAAGAAGCAACTGGTTGCTCGAACGAACAGTCGAACACTATTCTGTAGGTTAATGCGAGGGGATGTAAATCACAATTTTAAATGAAGCTTAGTTAAGTACTTGTCTTTAACACGACTTACACTTTCTCACGATAAGTATCTATGATCTAGGTGACCCGAATCAACTTTCTGTCATTTGAACCGCTGATAAAAAGTGATAGTCGAGGTTACCGCAACGAACAATTAACATTTTCATTACCTCCGTTGTAGTGGTTAGCATACGGTAACTTTTGTTGCTTTAGCGGCTAGTTTACTGCAATCGGTGAAACAGTACAGACGTGAACATGGCAAGTGGAAGAATTGTTGTGTACGGGGGACGCGGCGCTTTGGGAGCAGCGTGCGTTAAGCATTTTAAAACCAACAATTTTTGGGTAGCGAGCGTCGATCTCAACCCTAATGAGAGCGCCGACATCAATATTACTGTACTCAAAGACGCCTCCTGGGTGCAACAGGAGGAGCACGTCGTGAACGAACTTGGAGCGGCGCTTCAAGGTCAGAAAGTGAATGCCGTAATATGCGTGGCGGGCGGCTGGGCCGGCGGAAACGCGGCCAAGGAACTCAGCAAGCAAGCCGATTTAATGTGGCGGCAGTCCGTATGGAGTTCCACTATAGCAGCGACGATAGCTTCTAAATACCTCAGTCCGGGCGGTCTCCTCGCCCTCACTGGAGCTAAAGCAGCTTTAGAAGGTACACCTGGCATGATTGGGTATGGCTTAGCGAAAGCAGCTGTCCACCAACTCACAAAATCTCTCGGTGCTAAGGATTCAGGACTTCCGGAGAATTCCTTGGCTGTAGCTATCATGCCTGTCACATTGGATACCGAAATGAATAGGAAATGGATGCCAAAAGCTGATTTCGGTTCTTGGACACCATTGACTTATGTAGCTGAGCTGTTTGATAAATGGATGAAGGGCCAGGAGAGGCCAGCCAGCGGCAGCTTGGTTGCTCTTGTTACTAAAGACAATGTCACTGATCTTATTGTTCAGTAATTCTTGCCAATACATTTTTGTCATCGTATAACATGATTCCAGTATGTAGCAGTTTTTGGAAAACACAAATAATTATAAGAGTTAACTGTAATGTATGCATGATATTGTATTACATATTGTTATGTCAGCGTCATCTGGTAGATTTTATTGGATTGCATAATGTTATCAGTAATATGCCTGTAATGTGTTAAACTATTATAGAGGAGTTGAGACAATCTCATATATTAAGTGTCTATTTATTCAAAAATATATTGTATGTGATATATGTGATATGTAATCATTAAATGATGTTGAAGAGTTGTTTTTTTTTTATTGTGCCAATTAACAGAATATTTTATCATTGAATATTGTTTACAGTTAGATTACTCCGATGCCATGTTTACTTAACCTTTATACATTTGATAAAAAAAATTACACAACTTGAAATTCTAATCTAATAAATAAAGGTCGTTGTAAAATATTGCTGTTTTTTATATAAAAAAAAAATTTGAATTACATACTTAGTTCATAGCTCAATGCAAATAATCGTGGTAAATCCCTAAGTTGTTCAGAAAATGTGTGATTCATTGGTTTTACTTTGCTTAATATATATTAGTCTTCTGATTTTCCCTGTAGCATATTGATTGTAACTTCTGATTGTTCCATTTGCAACTTAAATAGTTATATGTCAGAATATAAAAACATGAAAAATACTAATAAAACATGTTAAACTTGTCATTAGAGCTATTGACATGATCTTGGCCAATATTGAAGATAATAGTGACTTTTTTAAATATGATTATTATTAAGTATTTAGCATTTTATACACTTCCTTTTCTCCTTTGTTTCGGGGTTTCTTTATATATCCGATCTAGTGAAGCGCCTGGGGGTTTTCACCTCGGATCAGAGTTATAGTGAATGAGTTAATTCATGATCAATGTGGGATATTGTTTTTTAAACTATAAATTGCAATGTTTACCCAAAATTTTTTTGTGCACTCCATTTTTTCATTGTTTAAACAAACTATTATAAAAAATTCATGTTTGACCATATATTTTCACTATAAACAGTAATTTTTTTTATTTGTATGTTGAATCTTACCTGAGCAGACATATAGGAACATTTTGTGTTGTGTATAAAAATATCAGTTCAATATTATTTTCTTATTCTTTTTCTTCTCACAGTCAATTCACAATGCAGCAATAAACTAAAAAGTATTAAATAAAAATAACTACGTTATTAAAAACCGACTTCGAAACTGAAAAGTAAAAAATAATAAAGATTTAATATTAATTATATACTACCTATTATTTATATGTGCTATTTACTAAAAGGTTT
>DWQT01003032.1:0-13099 GCA_018244895.1 Myscelus amystis hages | reverse complement strand
TACAATAATTAGTTGCAATGATTTTAGAGAATAAGTAAGAAGACATTAAATAAATAAATAAATAAATAAATAAAAATTAATATGTATTTCGATATGCTTTCAGTATTCGCTCTAGCGGCATCAATTGCATCTGTGATATGGGGCTGTGTTACATACATTTATAGTATTACATTCTCATCCGAAACATTCCAGTGGAACTCATTTTTACTAAAAATTGTATGGCATTTTGGCATGTTGATTGGAAGAATTTCTGGCATCTTATTATTTGCTATTGTCTTTGGAATATGGACATTTGTGCCCTTAGGTAAGTTGATTGTGCATAATCAAATTCAACATAGTATCTTGTTCGATTTTTTTGTAATGCCACTTTGGATCTAATGGAGTAGTAAGTATATATGGCAATTTCCCACCCAGACCATGAATAAATTTGATAGTGATATAATCCAATCCTTCAACACACACACCAAGCTACTTAGGATCGGGAGGAAAGATAAGTATGGCAACATAATTTTTTTCATTACAACAAATTTCAGGTCTTCACTGGTCTGCAATGACTTTCTGGATAGTCATGCAAAAAACAGCCTTCTGCCCAAATAAGTTGGAAGAGACTTTATACAATGCTGTAATGGGATTTGTATACTGCTTCTGTTATATAAATCTGCGCGAAGGCCACACTCGTTACCGCCTAATGATGTTTTACACATTGATGGTGACACAGAATTTTGGCAGCTTATTCTTGTATGTACTGATTTCTGACTCTGAACAACAGAAAAGGTCCTGGTCAATTGCTGCTACAGTATGTGTAATAGCTGGTACTATCATAGGTAATTAATTTCCTTTGAAATACTCTTGCCATAATATTAAGACTCTTTTGATACCATTCTGGAATTTTCCTAGGCTCAAATTTCACAAAGCTCTTACCTTGGAAACTAAAAATAAATTTTAGAGACAAAATGATTTGGAAGTATATAAAAAATATATTCTTAATTAATCATATATTAATTTAAAAAAATGTTTTTTTTACAGGCATGACCGCAATGATACTGTATTATAGATACTTTCATTCTAAAGGACCTATACCTTGGAAGTATCCTCACGAAGACATAGAATTGAATAATAAGGTAACAAAAAAATCTGAGAAAAGCGAAAATAAAGGGACTGGATTGAGTCATGTGAGGTCATTTAAAAGCTCCAATAAGGAAAAGCCAGCCACCTCCTTGAATATAAAAGAGCCTCAAGAAGGTCAACAAGCAACAAATAACGACAACGAAAATGCTGATAAAAAATTTTTGCTTGATCATTGGATCGCTAGATCAGGAACACCAACGTTTACCTCGGCACCTGTTGGAAATATCAGTATGGATACATCAAGTATACAACTATATACGGTTGAAAACACACCACAATCAATAATAATCAATAGAGATCATTTGGGTAATCAGATTAATCCGAGAGTTAATAAGAAAAAAATATGTTCCCCCACTGAGCTAAAATTGAAATTGGCTGCTATCGATAACTTAGAAAGTTCCATTGACGAAATAACATCCAGCACTCTCAACTTACAAAAGCGACGTGGAATTTGTTCTTCAGATGAACTGCGAGATGATTTAACAAACCTGAATCTTAATGTTTGCAATATTGTAAATGCAAACTTTATTAAAACTATAAAAAATGATCACAGCTCAGAAATAAGCCAAGACACAGATGGTTCAAACAAAAAGACGTCATCTGATTCAATTGATATGGATCTAGACTTAAGTTTTAGCGATATTAATAGCTCTGATATAAATACATTTAATGAAAACATCGTACAAAAACTGTGTTTAAGCGCCTTAAAAAATATAAAAGTAGGAAATCAAGATGCTGATATAGAAAACATTCAAAAAATTGCTTTGGACATCCTCAAAGAAATGTACGCCAAAAAGGATAAGAGTAAAAATGGAATTAGTAGTAATGACTTACTATACCTGAAACAACGCGACATCGATACTCCGACTGAAATACTCTCTGTGCATGACTATGAAAATATTTGTGCTGTCAATATTGCTCGGGAAGCTTGGGGATTAAGGTCCTGGAATTGTTATTGTGATATAGAGAACTGGCTTCATGACGGCAGTGTAGTAAGAGATAGAAGCCGTGACACACTTACTTCAGGTAGTTCTGAAATAAGTAGTTGTATTTCTCAAGAATTAAAGAATGCCATTCTCTCTGCTCCGCCATTCCCGAAAAAACCACATACATACTCTAATGTATTTGTTAAGTTCGATCGAAACCCAGAAGATTACGCTAACACAGTTATTTGTCCTAATGACGAAACATTTGTTGCCAAACCATGTATGGTTGATTCTAGCAAAGATCCTAATCATTTAGAACCTATTTTAGAAGAATTAGATGATCTAGGAGATATCGACCCGTCTAATAAAAAACGACTAAATTCAGAAAGATCTTTAGTCGCGACTATAGATGAAATCCGTAAAGCAACTGTAACGAATTCTCCCAGGAATTTATACCATCGAAGAGAGCATATATTTGACTCACCACAGTTCCATACGCCTACAAGTATAGACACACATTTGAAGAATGTGCTTTGGAAAGAACCTTCAAAGTTTGATTCCAGCAATATTATGGAGACATTACCTGAAAAAGAGAATATGCTGAATGTTTCTCATGGTTCGAAATTTGAATCGGTACATAAAGAAATTAATATTGCACCGACTACAGCACATATAATTTCAAATAATGCAATACACTTCAATGAGAATGTTACGCACCGTCAAAGGTCAGTATGCAATCCAAAAATACAAAGTAAAAAGATTAGTAATAGATCCGAAGATCGTTTACAAGACCTGTGCCATACAAATGTTGACTTTTTACGTCATCTAGTATCCGATAATTCGTTACCTTTAGCATCCTTAGAGGACCTATCTCTTAGGAAGGCGCCGTCATTACAACATTTGATCGAAAAAGAGATATCTTTGCCTGTAGTAAATAGTTCGATTTCTAAAATTTCAAATATAAAAAAGGCTGTTCGAAATCGACCCAGACGCAAGTTTTCAATATTAAGAGAGAGGTTTGAACCGGGTCGAAGTTCCTTGAATTCAAGTGAGGAAATATTGTATCAAGATTCCGCAAATTTGTCCCAAGAGTGTGATTTAAATTTAATACATGCCAAAAAACAATTTAAATATAACGAAAGTAATATGGATAAATCATATTCTCCGAAACACTTAAATTCAACTTCTGTAGATGTGAAGAGAATTAATAGCAGTATAGAGGCGTCTCATTTGACTTCTAAAGATATTAAGGAAAAAAGGACTTTATTTATGAAACAAGTGTTAAGTCCACCAAAATTTAATACTAAACTTAGACATAAAGTATAAAATAGCTAAGGAAACATACCTACTGTAAATAAATTAATTGTCATGTGACGTACATAAGTTAGGCAGCAGTACAATGTGATTTGCAGTAACTTGCCTCTAAATGTGATTTATAATATTAGTATTAAAAATATGATTTAGGTATGAATTTGTGCTATGGAAGTCATATATATATATATTTATGCTGATCTCGATAGAGTAGTCGGTGTAGTCAATTTGATCATTTTTGATACTGTAATTGTCACTAATCTCATCTAACATGGTTAATGGAACACAAGAAAAGCACTTCAAGTTGACTAGAAAAGGTAGGCGGGCCGAGTTGGCCGATACCAAACCAGTAGAGAGTTACATTACGATACTGAATTTGCTTTTTTACAATATTTAATTGGTATTTTTGTATTCCATAGTATTTGATTGTTTTCATATATGTATTTCTAATAAATTTTCTCTAGCTAGTTCATGAAGCTTGAACAATTCGCCAACGTTTTTCAGTAACATCTAGGTGTATTCCCTAGTATATGTCCACCGCTTGCCCAGCGTAGACCCGGCCTTAGGTAATTACCAATGTATTAATTGTCTCAATGTTACAGACCGCACAAAATTATTGTTATTTGAATACGAGCTCCTGTGGTTAGTTCTTTGTTCTGTTAATTATTTACGTTTCTCTAAAATGGAAATGAAATTTCATTAATAACAATCTAACATTGTTGTCAGTTCCTTTTTCCATTGCTTATTTGTCTAAGTCCTTAAATATATATTTAAGTTAAACGTATTTGTATTTTAAGAATGCTAAGTTTTATTGAATGAATTATATGTACCTACTTAATTATTAAAGAATCTCTTAATTAGGCGATTTAATTAAATTCCAAGCAAGAAATGTGATAATATTGTGTTTCAGTCAAGCCCATGGATTTTATTTCCAAAATGTTGCCAGATGTTTAGATTTTTTTGTATTGTATTATTACTATACATATACCTTTTTAAAATATAGAAGAGTAGGTAGTAAAATGTATTTGAATAAACATTGCTCTAAGATTAACCTTAGAAATTGAAAAATATTGTAGGTACATATGTGACAAAAATGTCATGAAGCCAGAAGGAATGTCTATAATAATTCAATATGTTAGGAACAATATAAAAATAGTAACTGTTATCTGTGATGTGTGTGCCTTTATGTTTATTTTGTTTTTTGCCAGTATTGTATACTTTTGTAGCTTTGATATTTTGTAAATATATGTACTATGTATAGCTGCCTTTTGTATATTATTTTAGGAAGAAGTAGTAGAAATAAAAATAGGCAATTTAAGAAACCATGAAGTTAAATGCTACATATAGATCATCAGTACAAGTGAATTATTTTGAAGATCTCTGGTTAAAATTTCAATAAACGATGCTGCTGGAAGAGGGAGAACCGTTAAATGCTATCCCCTATCAGTTGACATAATATCATTAAGTATATTTTGTGATTTAAATTGTAGAATTACAATTCCATTGGAGTTCCTTATCCCTATATAGGCAATGTTACATTGATAATGATCAAATATTTTAACAGATTGTAATTGCCACTTGAATATAAAAACTATGATAGGGCAGCAGAAATCTTACTTTTAAATTGGAATTGTTCACATTGTAAGTAAAGTGTGTTTTTATAAGTATTCATATATTATAATTGGACAAGGGCCTTGGTACAGAAAAAGGAACACTCATTTTCAAAACATTTATTGTATAAGTATTCTAATTTATCAAAGATATATGCTGCCTCTAATAAAAGCATTTCTACCACGGTCAATATTGCTTATAATAAGTGATAGCATTTTTAATGCAGTAATAAATTAAATGTATAAATAATATCTTATCATTTTACGACTATGTCACATCACATTATAATTTAGAATTGATATTTGATTACATATATAGAAACCAAATTTAATGCATTCAGATGGGTTTTCAGTTTCAGTCTTCGATAACAATAATTACTTATAAGTATACAATTTATTAAGTCTTAGATAAAGGCCATTCAATAGAGTCAACATCTAAAAATATTTAGGATAAGCTGCAAATTTCTAGTTGGCTGGAAACACAATAGCGGTGCAGATTTTATTACTCTTATCTGATTAATATAGATTTCAACATTTCATAAAAAAATATATATTCACATTATATATAAGTAAAGAAGTTTATTATAATATATGTTACTACTAGAAAAATATTACATTATAGTCTTATTCAGAATTCTATTACAGGAACAGGCTTATTCTGTCTTATTTAATGCAGCATTAGAGTTATCTTTTACTCCACACAAAATTATACATTGATAATGTAAATGCAGAAAAATCTCATGACTAACATATATTTATTAAAAATCTATCAAGAAGCTTCCTACATTATGTAGCAAGCAAAGAAAGCATCGCAATAAAAATTAATCATATAATATTGGAACTTTTCTTTTGTGAATGTAAAAAATAGAACTTTAAGACAATTTAGATTAATAACAAACATAAAAATGATAAATGTCAATGTAATAGGCAATATGTTTTTTTCTTATATGTAGTAAACACATTCAAACAATATATCCATTTCTTTTAATAGCAATATTGCTTAGATTACAAGTCTGTTGTCATAACATTTGTAAGAAGACGAATACGGTGAGTATTGCATGTCTTACACAGAATGTGATCATCAAGAGGATAGCATCCGCGACCCTCTGCTTCAGACGATAACAAGAGACCACAGTCTTCACAACGGTAGCACTTAACATGAAAACTGCGGTCTAACGCCACCACTCTCACAGTTTCCTCCTCACCCTCTTCAGGCATTATCGGCAATTCACAAACACAGCAACGAGGGGCAAACTTCTTATGAAAATCTTCAATGCAATGAATTTGATTCATTGCATCTACTGTGAACGGAATTCCATCAAGGCTCTTTCCACATACAACGCAAGTGAAGCATGTTGGATGATATGGTTTGCCAGTAGCTCTCAAAATCCTATCCAAAATAGGCTTGTCACAAACCGAACATTTCTCCAAGGTTTCAAAATAATCAACCTCGCAGTAGGGCTGCCCTTCCACAGCATAGAATGGTTTCCCTTGCAAGTTTACATTGCAGCGGTAACAACAGAAACATTTCACATGATACATGTTACCCATCGCTGTACATCCTAAGGTCTCGCCTATTACCTTTTCATCGCACTTCACACATATTCCAAATATATCTAAATCTTGGCTGTCAGATATAGATTGTACAAGTAGATTGGTTAGTGCATCAACTTCCTGTTCCTTAGGCAATGGTGACTTACTAGGGCTCGCTTTAAACATTTGGTTGGAAGGGTTTAAAGTTGTTTTACTGTGTGGATGTGGATTTATCGGTTCATAAAGAGACTCGTATGTAGATGCTTGCGAAACACCATACTCTGGATACTCATTCTGATAAATTACAGGATAAGGAGGTCTATCTTGGTTGTAATTCAGGTTAGTAGTAGCTCGGACCAGCTCACTATAGTTGGAACTGACTGGTGAAGGGGGAGGCAAATATTCTTCTGTGTTTTGATTTGTATCATATTTGATAGTATTTGGCAGTAGGGGTGAGGCTGTAAGATAATTCGGAGGAGGCGGCGGTGGTGGGGGTGGCAATCCATCCTTATTTTCGTATGGAGCTACATTACTATAAGTAGGATTGTACGGTCTGGCAGAAGGCATGTTGGAACGAAAAGAATGACTAGGTAATGCCAATGGAGACACATTAGCGTAATCTTTATGTATTGGGCGTATGTTAGATGGCATATTAGAGTATGTGGGTAAGTTATTATTTGCAGGCGAGATTTTCGTCGAGAAAGATGGCTCACAGAGTGTACTTACAACAGCACTATGAGGAACTTGTGGTTGAGCCTTTTTCTTAGGTGGAACAGCTGGTGGTATCTTTTTTGCCCTCCCCGGCGTATTCAAATCTTTACTCATTTGAAGATCAGCTAATTGCTTTTCCAATGCGTCAATGTTATCAAGGCGCGACATCTTAATAGATGTGGTGACCCGATTACGCAAATCAGGTGACTAATTTGTAACGTTTCCGTATATAACACAAACTTCACTATAATTTTAAGATGACATGTCTATTTTATTGATAGGCCATAACAAAGGAGAAGAAAGAGGACCGTATAGATTTCAGATTATACAAAATATACCTATATCGTTTCACCAATGCAATGACACAATGCACCACAGTCACCACACTGTACAGTGTACAGTGGCATATAAAATAATTGTTAGTGTAATCTGTAATGTCAAACTTAAATATTGAAATACGCCTAGTGATGCAGCCTGTTACTAAACGCAAGCAAATTCGATTTTTATGTGAATGTTTCTAAACGTGCACAGTTGAACTTGTGACTGAAAATAATAAATAGATTAACTATTTAATGTTCTTTCATTAACAAAACAAAATTCCAGGTACAACAGTACAACGGTAGCGAAATTATTTGTATTATGCATATAGAGAATATAAAAGTTTATTTATTCGATTTTTCTTTTCATTTTTAGTTTTTTATGCGATTGTGAACTAACTTATAAACGATTGATGATCATTGGAACAGTTATCTATCTGACAATTTAATAAATTGTTTATTAATGTTTTAGTTCATATAATATTTTTAAATATTTGGTAGCACAACGTTTCGCGGCGTTATTTATTTAGAACACTAAAACTCTGTAGAGTGCAGCATTTTATATCGAATTGACAATTATTTAATATAATAAAAGTTTTTTTGAGAAATGGTTCAGATTACGTGAAAACAAATAAATGTAGATAACCTATGATCTCATTATGCCCTTTCCACTCCTAGGTCTGCTTGAAATGAGCTTTTTGGGAGATAAGCAGTACCTAAATTCAAAATTTAATATGTTTGTTTCTGTAAATTGTCAAGTGTAATACAATTGTTAAATAAATAAAATAAATAAGGACCCTTGTCCTTAAATACTTAGATATCTATATAATTTACTTATTCAAGTCTGTACATGTATAAAAGCCATAGTTACAGTTTTCACTGATAGATATCAGGCTGATATTGGAGCATTTTGTTAACACTCCAACGCTTGCCTAGCACAAAAATGCATGTGCATTACGATACGCCATCTGCGTGCGTTAATACTTTTCCTAATAATAAAGCAATTAAAATAACGTACCCTAATTTAAATAGTATTTTTAAAAATGTAATTTGTTTTTTTTAGCACTGGAATCACTGAACTAAATCGATAAATAGAGTTATTTTATCTATGCTATGGCAGAAATTATTTGTATTGAGCTTGAAAGGTCTATGTCCAAGGCATAAAAGCCAAGCATATTAAGAAAAAAGGCTTAATTGTTGATTTGATTGGTGTGTGCCGTATTTGTAATGAAATAAAATAAAAAGAACGTGTTTATTGTAGTTGAAATACATTATAATATAGTTATATAAATATGGCTATGCAATGCCAGTTATGGATGGGTAGTGTAAGTTTTAAGAACTTCCTAAAATATAACATGTGTAGCTAAATAGATGCTTGTAAAAAACGTTGTTTCACCCTTCACCCGGTTTTCAATTAAGCTCGCTTAATATTATGGCAATCGTTAAACGTGCTTACTGATCCGTGTGTCAATTAATAACAATTAATAATTTATGAATAAAAGTCACATAATGATGTACGTGTTTTAGCTGGAGCCCAATATGACTGAAAGCTTTATAATGGCTGCATTTCATCGTATGACCCAGCGACCCTTGGCCGTTAAAGTGATGAGGAACAAATTTACAGGAGAACCAGCTGGCTACGCTTTTGTACATTTCCAGGTAAAATATAACAATTGTCAACAATTTTTAACCTAACATAGCACTAAGTGTATGTAATCACATATGATAATAATTTACATTAAAATTTATAAGGTTCATGTTTACCCAAAAAATTTTTTTAATGTAATAGTAGCCTTCATTCAAGACATTTTCAACGTTTATCAGTGAAAAAAACACATTTTTTGTCATTTTTCAGCTCCCCGATGTCGTAGCGTGATTATATATACCACATTTTTTAAGTCAGATGTAATTCTACTCATCAGACAAGAACAAAACAGACAGCAATTCCAATAACATTATTTGTATTGGATTCGGGGATGCCTGAAATATAATCACCTTAATCACAATTTAATTGCATCGGAGATATATCGAATAACATCTAATTTGTCATTTAAGTTTCATGTGTGTGGAATGTGACAAGGTTTTCATCGAGATATATCATGGCCTCCAGTAAAACTGTTTTAAAGACATTGGTGTTTAACATTTTACGGAGGCTGTAATCTATAAATTTGCTTTGACGCAACAAATGAGTGATTGATTACCTTAAGACAAATTGTCCTCTTTTGTACCACTTGTATAAGTGCTGACCGTATGAAAATTGTTGATTACTACTCCTTGCCAACTTGCCGATAATCAAAAAGAAGAAAAATAGTGAAAGCAGTGTCCAGGAGAGGAATAATAATGAAAGAGAAGAATAATCATAAAAGCTCTGAGAAAAAATCTAGGTCTAGTGGCATGAACAATAGTGGTAGCAGTAGGAGTAGTAAATGTGATAAAAGAAGTGCTTCTTCATCAAGTGTCGCATCGAGCAGTGAATGGTCCGAATATATTAGTTCATCTGGAAAAAAGTATTACTATAATTGCATCAGTGAAGTGTCACAGTGGGAGAAACCTAAGGAATGGGACTCTAGAAGAAGTGTATCCAAAGATTCGACATACTCGTCAAGAAGTAATCGCGAAAAGCGATCGCGGTCACGATCGCGCTCGCGGTCCAGGCGGCGCGAATCAGAAAAGCCATCATCTAGCAAGCGCGGAAATAATACGTCTGACCGATACTGGGGCAGCTCGCGCGACGACAGCGCGCATGACCGCCACAGGTCCGCCAAGAGACCGGTAAGCACACAGGAACAGAAAGATGGACAAACACAAGATATGGACATTTCGCCGGACCGCAGCACGCCGATCTCGGAGAATTCGTACGGGGCGCGCGAGAACACGGACCCCACCTCGGTGCCGCCGGTCGTTGTGCTTGATAATTCCAATAACCCGAGCGGTTCGCTACTTGCGGCGGCTTTACCCCGAATTGTAACAACGTCTGGCGCGCCGAGCAATAACGACAACGACCCGTCTCCGCCCGGGGCGTCTGCGTCCCGGACACCGCAGCGCGACCCGGGGCCTTCTACGCCGACTCACTCGGAAAATACAGATCCGCCTGCACCCACGCCGCGGTTGGAGCAGGCGCTGCCTAAGAAGATGGAGTGCCTAGGCAGTTACTCGTCGGTGGTTGGTGGACAACAAAACGCAGCGCCGATGCTTAATCCGTCGCTAGTAGGGTACGTGCGTTCCGATCTCACAGCGCACGTTTCCTCATGGCCGGCAGACATTCTCGAGAAACAGGCGAACGAGTACGCCCTAGAGGCGTATCGACTGGGTTCTCTGCAGTGTACGCGCGTTTCGGCTGAACTTAAGTGTTCGCGATCCTTGGTGCGCCACACAGAAATACAGGCCACGCTGCAGGAGCAAAAGCTGATGTACCTGCGACAACAGATCGCACGGTTGGAGGATCTGAAGTCCCAGAACTCATTCATGTCCGAGGATTACAGCACGCGGTGGGGCGCCAGCGGGCCCGCGCCCCCGACCACACGCTCTCCGTCGCCCCCAACGGCAGCCACGCAACCCGTCGCGCCTCCGGCCGTAATGGCGCCACCTAATATTCCCTCTACGCAGCCCTCTGCAGCCGCGCCGGCGATGGCGCCCCCGAACATTCCCACTACCCAGTCTCCCGCGCCGCCAACTCTCATGGCGCCCCCTCGCACCATCCCCCGACATCACTAGAGAAAATTAGTCATTCCTTTCTTGTCGTATGTAATAATCAGTGTTATGTTAAACTGTCAATGAACTATGAGCACTAGTGCACCGGTGGTTTATGTACGCGCAATACGGAACTGTCCGCAACTGATAATGCGGCTTTATTTATTTTACGGCTTTATAAAGGTTCGTCGATTTGTAATGTTGAATGTAGTAAAGTGAATCAAATTGTCTAGTTCTAGTTGTTTCCTCTATTTTGATATATTTCAATGTAGTATTTCGAAGTGTAATTGTAATGATGTACTTCGGCGTATAAATGTTTCAATCGGACGTCAAGTGTTAAAGTGATGAGTGTTGTTCTTTAACTTGCATTTGTATTAGATGGTTTACTACTATGAACAATTATCACCTTCATCTCTTAGTTTGTAAGTGTAGTGTTTTGTAACGTGTTTATTGTAAAGTTTTAAATTATTGAAACCAATAAATAGAATTGAAAACTCTGTGATACTTTTGTATTGTTTCTGTTTCCAACTTATAGGAATTTGTAATAGATCAGTGCTCTACACTTTTCATATCAATAATACATATTGCACGTACTCGCAAATCTTACAAAATAACAGTCTTGTAGTTTAATATTCTAATTTTTTTGTACAATAAAATAAAACCTTACCTGAACCTAAATTACATCGCACTAATCTGAAGCTGAAGCGAATGCGATGTCAGTGCAGTAAAGGGGTATTCAGACATTACATGTTGTTTATTTATAAACCATTAAGAAATATTACCTACCAAATTCACTAACCTAGTTATGTAAAGTATAAGAGTAGAATTTTGTATATTCTTGGAATAGAAAGGACACTTAACTTGTTAACCTTAAGGTTCATTTTTTTATAAAAACGTGCACACTTTGTAGAATTTTATAGCCCATAAAATCTTTAAACCGATGCATTATTGAATTCACATCGGACACCGCGCAATTCTACAAATGGGTTACGAGTTAATTCATGTGTTGCTTAACAATATTACAGTATATCAATAAAATAAAACTTAAACATACAAAACCGTCAAAACTCTAACAATTGTCATTTAAAGAAATATATAATATTCTCTACAGACAGACGAAGAAGCGATAGACGCAATGCACAAGCTCAACGGAAAACCAATTCCTGGCACATTTCCTGTGGTTAGATTCAGGTTGAACACCGCATCGCGCGAGGCACGAGCAAATATGCAGCAGGAGAGAGAGTTCTCGGTGTGGGTCGGTGACCTCAGCCCTGATGTGGACGACTACTCACTCTATAGAGTATTTGCTGCCAAATACTCCTCTATTAAGACTGCCAAAGGTACACTCCCGTTAAGATTTTATGCAACTATTTCACTAAAACTAGTACTGGCTTATTGTAAAGAGCAGTCCAGCCGTCACGTAATATTAAAAAAATACCTCCGATTACAGATACGAGAGTCGATCTTACATTGCATATTGAAATATGCGATTCCTCGCTAGAAAAGTCACCTTTGTAATTCTACTGATCTCTTTCAAATTTAAAGGCCATAATTTTAACGACTCAAATTATTATCTGTATGTTGAAATGCATTGCACGTATTTAAACTTGTACCTACACAGCTATATCAACATTTATTAACGACCTATACTAATATTCTCGAAAACATCTATGAAAATAGTGAAATGCTTGGGCAATTTTGGGTAACAGTATATAGAACTTCTTTCCAAGAAATTTTGGTAATGTCGCTTACATCTTGTTAACTTTCAGCCATATACGTTTTTAATAGTAACCTACATATCGCTCCTTGAATACAAAAGGGCCACAATTCAAAAAAAAATGAAAATCGTTTTATTGCAAAAATGACACCTAAA
>DWQT01003031.1:0-13100 GCA_018244895.1 Myscelus amystis hages | reverse complement strand
AAAGTTTTTGATAGTATACGGTCATTTTGTTTTTATAATTAATTAATTAATTAATTAATTAATTAATTAATTAAAGTTAAGTATATGTAAATAACGCCAGGTTCTGTTTATTTTTATTACAAAAATGTGTCTCACGATCAGCTTTTTGAGCAATGAGAAAATTAAAATGAATTTACGTATGTTTGTATTTTAAATTTGTGAATCTACCCTCAACGCCGAGGAAAATATAGAAATTTAAATTTATTGTAGTCTTGAACTATTGATTGTATTACTTCACGCGGGACCTCGATATAAACAAGATTGTGATTTTATATTTATATTGTCGATATCAAAAATGTTTGTCTTAAATAACACCCACATTCAACGAAAACGAGTTCAACCCACGCTTGAATAAATTGGAAAAGCAAAAGGCGGACCAGTTACTCATTGTTCTTGCTGAGTAAGAACCTAAATCGAATCGCTTGCAACTTTTTAGGTATGGTACATTTATTATTTTAATATTACTTTCAAAACATATCGTCTGTAAGTCGGTAACGAGGGGGTGCTAAAAGACGACCTAGACCCACGCACTCATTCTGTCAGATGCGTTACTGCCAAGCGGCTACATTTTTCAGTGATGAATGGAGATATTGCGTCATCGAGTTTCTTGTCGACTGAAACAACCACTCGCTCCAACTGGGTCATGAATACATCGCTGTAAACATGTTTTGAGACATCGGTACGAAACACGAAAGCATTGGAATACTTTAGCGAGATATAAAACATAGGTACTTCAGTATATTACAAAGGTAGAGTAATGGTCGTGCCAATGTTAGTGCTCAAACAATATTTCTATCAAGACGATAAACTTGTGGCTAAATTTGCTTTCTCTTTCATTAGCATTGGAAAACAGATCTTTCAAGGAATGTGTAATTCATTCGTTTTTCAGTAGTTTGCCAATACACAGTTCCAATCCAAATTACTTATATAGGGTTGTTAGCCACGTTTATTAGAAAGTTACTCGTTTAATTGTTAGCTAAGCATTGCTTATTAATATGTTTATAAAGAACATTTTTTATGTCATAGCATGACTAAATATTAGATTCGTAAAATTTTCATCCGATCAAAAGAGAAACAGAGGTGTTAAAAATGAAATTGTTATTGTACTTTTTGTAACAAAAGCTTTTGTATTCCCTACCGTGATTTCAGTAAACTAGACAAAAACATAGCACAAAAAGCATAGGTAGCAGAATCGTATTACTGGCGTTAAAATTATCGATTGTTTCGTCGTTGTTTTCGTTTGTATCGGTTGTAGCGCTGTAGCGTCTTTCAACGCTGTTATGAACGTGAATTTTAAAACGTGTAGTTTATAAACGAACAGTTTATAGTAAGTGCAATACCTACGTATTTGTAGTTAACAACGTAACGTCACCGATCTTGCTGACCAAGATTGACTGTAAATACTTCTCTATTTAAAAGTTTATCAACAATTTAATGGAAATCTCGGAATAATACTACCTCACAGTGTAAAGTTTATTACGTATGGTTACCAAACGAAACAACCTTGCGTGTTGATAAAAATTACGTAAACCGGTTTATGCAAGTAACGTGTTATCGCGAACTCCGATGGGTTCCCTACACATAGGCCATATTGAGAACATTTAAAAACATTCTTTTCTGGGTCATTGTTAAAAATAACAAGCTCTTAAGTTGTTTTTGAACTACCCACAGAACTCTTGCATACGAATACGAGTATGTAATACGACAAATATTGTACCCCATAAGTTTATAATGAATTAATTTTGATTTAATTTGAGCAATCTTTAAAGAATAGTTTTACTACAATTTTTCAATAAATTCTATGAATATTTGTTGTAGTATGTATTATTTTAATTGCTCTATGTTTATCTAAGGCGATCGTAATCGTTTTTTGGGACAAATTATAATACGTTAAGTGGTTTTATGTCGTGACTTTACATTATTAATATATTCCTTTGTTTCTCATATGCAGCAAGCGTCGTTGGACAAGGTGATTAGGGTGCACTGAAAATTTAACGAATTCCTACAGTATATGAACAAATGATTGTTCTGATGTGAAACCGCCGGTCGGCGCTATTTCTATTTATGACATCATCCCGCGTCGGGCTTACGTATCGCTGCACGCTTTAAATGGAGGCGACTGAGACGTCTGCAGTTGATGCCGTTCCGCGGAATGATCCCGAATAATGCCTTCTGAATTGTACATATTAAGTATACTTTCTTGTAACAGCCGCGGAGGCCGTGGAAGGTGGGCGACTCTTGCGAAACCCCAAATTCATTAATGCAAGATTCCCTTTTTGGAAACACGTCCGGTAATGTAACGGCTGCTATTGGAATTATAATGTAGTAAGAACAAGTATGTTCGCCCACTCGCTAAAAGCCTATTCGTATTCATTCGAATTGCGTAATGAATTATGAGCGGTTATGAGTTAGTTTAAACACCTGATCAATCATACTATTGAACTATCCCACGTTAAAACATTACTTGATCCAACGTAATTTTTAAGTAATTAAATTTAATAAATACCTTGTAGTGCTCTTGAAGAAATTGTTACTTTCTCTATTCATGAGTTCTGAACGGAATTTGCTCATTTCTTCCTCCATCTTCCTCATTTCGGCGTCAAATCTTTCCCTGATGCTCGAAAATTCAGTATCAATGACAGAAAAGTCCCCGAGTTTAATAGGAATATTCCTCTTCAGGCCACTGTCAGCCATTTTCACGTTTAGGAAGTGTGAAAACTGTTAAACAAAACAAACACTGGAAGGATAATTTCTTGTGTAAACACAATTCACGAGCTGGCTACGCACTCAATGGTAGACAAGGCAGGACTGATCATTAGTCGGCGACTCGGCGCCAGGGGGCCTGCGCACAGTTTTAAATAGCCTCACGTTCGAACGTCGCCAGTCGCTACAGTCCGTCGGCGTCACTCGGCCCACTCCGTGCTTCTCGCTCATTCCACGTTTACTCACACCCGAGCATAATGCGAAGGAGCCACGACGCCTTGCCAGCCGCATCATAGACGTGGTAACCACTACGTAACCTAATTGATGAATCATTTTATCTGGATCTGTCTTTACTGTTTAAGGCAATCAGCGACGTCAAAATTAAGTCGTTGACTATTCATTATGGTATTCTTGTTTGAAAACGCACACAGGAAGTCACGAGCATGCTTAAATACCTACATATATGTTTACTATGTTGTGGACACACTCGCTTGCCTAATAGTATTGTTTACTATTATGTACTAATCAGCACTAACTACGTTATAAATTGGCGAATTTTATAGTTAAACATTAGCAATAAGAAAATGTGTAGGCACTCAAACGATCTGTATACTGAAATACCTCTTCAAGAAAAGGCTTTTCTTTCACCGTGATGTCATATTTTGGGAGAGGACTATAGGTGTGTTCTATGGTTCAAATAAATGTTTCAAAAATAAGTAGTTAAAACAAAAGAAGCCCGGTATGGCGACGTGCTGGCTATCCATGTGCTCCGTATACCACGCTCGTGTCTTCCAACAGCGCAAGGAAGGCCACCGGTAGGATTTGGATGGATAAAAATCCCACATAAGTATCTCACCCAAGGAATCGCAATGCCTTTTGAAGATTTGTTCCTTTCACCAAAAAAGGTACGTACCATATCATAGGAAGTTAGGTAGGTACGAACCTACTTAATTGCCTATTAGTATAAGCGTACATAAGCATCCAGTCAATTACTAATTAGTAGGTGAGAAACAAAGTGGTGTAATATTTCATCAACATGCAAATTGTTTAAGATGTAGTGATAACATCATTCAAATGATATGCTACCTGTAAAAATATGCGAGCAAACCCACGGTCACTTTGCTCTACGGCGAGCTAGTCGTCATATAAGGTATCGTATGTACAAACCGCTAGTAGGGACTGCCTACATAATCTTATATAACCAAACAATAAAACGGCAGGAGCGGTATAACCTTGAAGAGCTCTGCCTATCTGCATTATTTATAGTAACCTAGATCTTACTATGGACTTATTACATTAAAGTAAACCAAGTATTCGTTCCTTTAACTTTTACGACCTGGAATCTAAACTACATGCGGCAGTAAGTAATTACTCATGGGACATTAAAACTTGCTTTGCTGACATCATGTATCCTATCTGGTCCAAATCCAAACTGGTCAATATTAAAATTTCTAATGTAGAATTATTATAGGAATAAGATACTATCACAATATACGATGACTTATAATGACCTTTAAGTAGATTTTTTTACTAACAAAGAGGTATACAGCTCGATGAGGTAACATTATTCTGAAGCTGCAGTGTAGGCACATTGTCAACCTTCTTTCAACTTTTCTTCAACCTGTTTACGACTTTAGTAAGAACCCCAATCTACATACTATCTATAGTGCTTGACTCTATAGCCAGTGTCACCCCATAGCTAATTATTGGCACTCACAAAAGTGCACAGTGGATGATTAAGGACTGTGTGGAGTGAAATTGATGTGGCCGTAGATTGAAAATTAAATTTGTTCTCGAGACTCATGTTTGTATCTATGAACTTTGATTACATTACTCAGCACCCCGATTGCAAACATAACATCATAGAAACACAATTTGGTGAAACTGATATAGTTTAGTTTTAATTCTCAGACGTCGTCTACGAGGAGGTCCATTTCCTTAAACTAATGGGCTTTCTTTCACATCGAGGTAAGGCAAAACCTGTACAGTATGCATGCTCCGTATTATTGTCCGCATATCAATGCTGTGGTTGCGGTCCATTGTGTCATTGATATGCAAAATGAATAGCGTGGGGAATAATGCAACCTTGCAGTGCGCCAACGTCGATTGATAGTCTCTCTGAGCAACGACGATAACTTACCTATACAAAAACTGGCTGTCAAACCTGTCGATAACCTTTACCAATGTCTACGCGCACCTGCAGTTATTCTAAAAGACTGGTATGGTTAGAATTTTCAGAATAGACCCTCGCTACGAATCGCCATAATAATATCTGATGTCATAGTAAACATAACATCATTTGCAGCTTCGAGTTGAGGAATAAATTCTATTCTAGTAGCTTACAGATACAATGACGCACAAAATTAACATCTGAATTAAAGCAGTAATTGAAATTTAATAATTAAACTAATAGGCCTCTATGTATAAATATTGCAATAAGATAAATAATTGAATGTGGTGTAGCGAACAAACCGTTGAAACTTCAAAGAAACGTTATAAGTAGGTTCCAATAGTAATTTTAACTTTTTCCTTTATATTAGCATTTTTGTAATAGTATTATTACCATTTAAATCCATGTACGTATACAAATACCCAAGAATGTGATAGGTACCTACATTGAACGACGGGCAATTAAAAGCTGTGTCAAAATGATTTAGACTGCAACAGCCACATACGCCCATTTAAGTTACCCCTGACACTATAATTATAGTCTAAAAGCCTATTAGCTACTGCGAAGTCTTTATTAACTGTCATGTACGTTTTCTTTAGGGAAGTAGAATAGTTCACAAGCAACAAAACTACATTTTAATTTTAATTCGTTTGTGGTTAAAAAAGCTCCCTAAGCAGACACTCATACTTCTAACCACAATCCCATAGTTTGCCGCTAAATATAGTAATTTTGATGAAATTGGCCATCTTTTAAGAGTGGTCATAGTTAGAATTGTAAAATAACACATGTTTGCACTGCATTGCAGCAATAGGTTACCGGCTTGCTGCCAATATATCTAGAATCTACGTACTTTAGCACCATTTGCTGCACAAGCTGCTTTATGTCAAAGAAAGTTGAAAGTTTATTGGATTTGGCAGTCATACTAAGATTATGTTCCAAAATTCAATGACAAAAATCAATGTAGCGCAAGTTTCGTTTCCAGAAAACGAAAAGCAGGAGCGTCTCTCTGGTCTATAATTTAATACCTACATAGTAAAAAAAAAGAAGCTGCAAAGAGAATACACTTGTACAATAAACACAAATAACTCCATATACATGAAATGTACATATATACGTAGACCTATTTATTTAAAGCTGCCAAAACTGTGCCTTTTAATTCGTATATAATTTGATTGCATAACTTGACTGTGATACGAAAGAAGTTCATATTAGACGATTAAAAATTGAAACATCATGAAACAAATTAAAACCTACATATAAATCCAAATATGAATGTAGTACTTGCAGTATAAACGCCCAATCTTGATTTGTTATAACATATTATTGTCTATACCTATAGATAGATACTCGTACTTATGCCTCATACCTACTTACAAACCGGTACAAATATTACGACCGGAAAACCCGTATCACTATTTATAGCACCGTAATCATTAATCAGACTGTAATATAAGTCAACTTTTATAATATTGTTTATAAACTACTAAAAACTATTGTTCAATAAATCTGACAGAACGAATATATCAAATAATATAGGGATAGGTTACGTTATATTTGAATTTATAGTGTCTCTACTCGTGTTTGCGCATGTCAGATATGTACTTACTCCGAATTACAATGTAAAATTCACATTTAAAGTTTTTGGAATAACGCAAATCTACATTTCTGGACTGTAATTTATCCATAATTAGTAAGTATTTACCTACTTTCAAGGATGACCTACATTCCAAAGATATTCACTTGTTTGTTGCAAGGAATGTAAGAAACTAGACCAAATAAACTATTCTGTAGACTAAAACAGTACCTACTCAATTTACGAGCATTGATGTTTTGGTTCAAGTTACGCCCACGTTATTAAATAGGTCGGATTAGTTATAACGAAATGACGCAATGGTTCATGCACGCTCATTGTGTCATAGTATAGTTTGTAAGAACATACCTAATATGTTTGTTCTCCTTGAATATTTGTCACAACTATTAATAATAAATACATAATAGAGTTAAGAAATAACAGGCTAGTAAGTTATTAAATCTGCACACTTCGAAGATAGCACCATACGAAAGAAGGATATTTACATATCAAACTTCAAAAAAAAACATTTCTTGTTCTTTACAATTATAATAAATATAATAAATTACCCAAAGATTAGTACATAATAAATAAATAGTTAACAATAACAAGAATGCGCTGGTCAAGTACTGAGTGCTGGACTTCACACTTACCTCAGAAAATATTATATACTTTATAACATCTCTAAGGTGCACAGATTTCCTCAAGATGTTTTCTTTCACCGTGTCACCGAGGTGCGTGCCAGGATCGAACCCAGGCACCCTGAGTGGGATGCTAAATTTCGAAACGAACAAGTATTAAACGTTAAAAGTGTTTTGTAAAAATTATTCTTTTTAAATGCATTTTTATGACATATACATAAAAGTAGGTAGCCTATGTTGGTACACGTTCTAGGGTTATATCTGGAATGCAGTGTCTTCTATAAGCTGAAGTAGGTATCTACTCGACAGCTACAGTCAGTTTAAAAGAGAATGTGTCAGTACTCTTTTGTAGTTCCTATTTATGCGGCCAATTTTCCTGTCATACTACATATTTATGTATTTGTTACAATATGTAATCATTACATAGTATAAAACAGTCGCTTCCGCTGTCTGTCCCTACGAATACTTAGATCTTTAAAACTACCCAACGAATTTTGATGCGTTTTTTTTTATTAGATAAAGTGATTGATGAGGAAGGTAACTATGTATAACTAGCCTTTGCCCGCGGCTTAGCACGCGTTGCAATTCAGAATTTATTAATGGAAATAAGTAAAAATGTAGTATATGAATTTAGATATTTTGCAGTTCACGACCTGGATATTGAAACTAAATTATTGAAAGAAATATGCCAACTATAGCCATATGGCTAGTGTATGCCGTTATGTTACAGAAATATACTATGTACCTACCTTCTGTTTTAACCAAACATTTGGAGGCCGTCGTAGTAGTTAATGTCATCATTTCCTGTAGTTTCCGGAAAACGTTGCGATGATTATTTTTAGCAGCTACAATTTTGTTCGCATGCTCAATAAGATCAGATTACTAGTTTAAGTTTTGTGGAGCTGAGTCTTTTCATTTACTAGCTAATTTAAATTATTACCTAGAGCGAGTAGGCTGTTAGAAAATAATCGCTGACTAAAGTTTCATGATTAATTGGGAAACTTTGATAACACCTTTCGCGCAATCAATCATGGCATCACCTTGAATATTCCGCTATATTTCTTAATGATAGAAGAGGGATACACAATGATATCTATTCTAGACAAAAGTACTAAGGAACGATTTTTTTATATACCTATTACGTCTATGGGGGCTGAAGTTAAAGTATTTTTGAAAGCCTTGAGTAATTATATTCTAAGCTGTTAACTAATAGTTAATAATTCTATTCCACTTTAATGAAGATAATACGAATTGAAGGAGATCAATGGAATTAGCGATAACTTAAAACGAATATATACCTTACTTTTTGGTTGAAGAGTTTGAGAAAGTCTTTGCAGGAAGAAAATCTCTCTTTTATAAGGAAGCGTGACCATAGCCGCCGGTACAGTGTATTATACATTTAGGAGCAGTCGCTTGTCATCATGTATTGTAAAGAAATAATTTTCTTAAATATTAATGTCATCTAACACTGTAAAGTTTACGTTTGCCGCCTGAATAGCGCGATTTGGAGTATTGACGCCAACGCCACGGCGCCGCGGACGGTCTGATCCGGTTGGAATGTCGATGAAAGCAATAAATGGAGGTCGTTCACATCCCACCTTGACACATCAAGTAGCTTTAATAATAGGGATGACTTTTTATATCTGATTGTTCTAAAATATAATCGCTATGTTATGCTTTAAAGTCTGGCGTAAATATACTTGTAACATTAATTGTTTTTTGGCGATTTAAAGTTGACACTATTTCCCATTATTTGTCTACTTATATTAATAGAAAAGTAAAACGGACATTGCTACTTTTATTATTGTAATTTTCCATTTTTTACTTTGGTCTTATACTGATGTGCATAGGCTGTATTGCCTCGGAAAGGCACAACAAATTTAAAAAATCCTATATTATTAACTATGTGCCTATTCAGCAGAACGTATTCGGCGCTGAAATCGAACTATTACAAGAAGGTAATTTTTCATCTAGTAAGCAGAGTATGTTCCGAGTCTTAAACGAGCACTCTGCCCATCAATAGTAAAAGGCAAGATTTTCGGAAACAATGTACTAGGTTATACTGGGTGAATGACTCTGGCAAATTAGGAAAACTATAACAGCTCGAGTTGTCCCGTGCAATTATAATCACTATCCTTAAAAGGATTGCAGCATGGGAGTATGTTGACTGCTTAAGGCTGCCTCCGCATCGATATAAAATCAATCTAAACTTAACCCTATGAATACTAATGAAAATGAATCTATTACACTGATATTCCATATTAAAGTACCGTAAAGCGACTTCATTTATTCCAAACGGTAATTTTGATTAGATCCACTTGTTTAATTGCAATATTTTTGTATCAATTTGTATAGCATCGGTATGCAAGTAAAAACAGTCTAATATCAAACAATACAGAAACTATAGCTTAGTATAGTTATAGGTTCTATCATGATAACTGATAAACCATATTACACACATACATACATACATAACCATCACGCCAGGTCCTTAACGGGGTACGCAGAAAGCACCGAGTGCCAAATATCTCTATAAACTATATATATGTATATACATAAATATACAGATAGTTTTATATCTAAACACAACAAATACTGGTAAAAAAAATATTTGTCCTAGGTGGGAACCGAAGCCAACGAATACGTAGGTAAATAACAAGAATTGATTGTTCCAAATAAAGAAGTAAGTTTCGTAAGTATGTATTTTACTAAAATTGTTAACACATGTTGATGGGACAACTTGTGTAACCATTACGGATCAAAATGCATAATGTTCAGACAGGTGAGACAGGCCTAACAATAATAAATAATTAAACGTGCGTCTTAGCCAAGATCAAGGTTGTATACAGTTTGTCTGCTGCGCAAACGAACAGCAAACAGAGCGGAACATTACAGAACCTGTTTCTTCCGCATTTTTCCTCAAGCCTATTAAGTTTCTTTGAAAACCAATACGATGTGCCTCTTCAAAGTTGTTACCAGAAAGATATTTCATATACTTAAGTAATTCATTTTAAAGTACTCACAAATTTATATTGCAAAAAAATGTGCAAGCTATAGGCAAATACCAAAGCATGGTTTTATTTTACAATATGATTTACACATTAATATTATAACAGTAACAATAATCATTTAGGACAATTCCACACATGGCTATCTGATTTCAAATTAAGCAATTCAATGCCTTTGTTATGGTAACCTGTCCTTTGATAATTAATCTTTCATATACCTACCTACATACATTACATACATAATATTGATACAGTACCTACAGTGGTTCTATAATTTTTACACAACCAGACAACACTAAGAAATGTGCTCAACACACAAATGTTTGTCCTGGTTGGAATTCGAAATCACTAGCTCCGACATGATTGTTAGTGTCGGTTACCCCGTGATCAACAGACTTGACCTAGACCCTAGACTTTTACCTAGTATTCAAAATTAGCTATCGGATGCAATTCATTTCATATGCTCTAATAAACGTCCAAGGTAAATGGTGTAGATATGTCCAGACAGGCAATCCCGGGCTTAGGTCATACAATGTTTCTTAAATGAATGAATCAGAAGACTATTATTTATCCTTTCTGGAAAGTGTATGATTAGAAGTCAGCAGTAATGTGCACCTTTAGCGTATAGATAAGACCTTGACGCTTGAATAATTTCCAGCATCAAGGTAAGTTCTAATGTAACTATCTAACCATACATATGCCTAGATACATATATTTCTCATCATTTATATTGATCATATTATTGTGCATTTAATTCTTTTCCTGCAATAACTTCAACGCGACAATTACTACTAAATTATGCACTTAAAACACATACGTACGTATTTGTGTCTTTAGCGTAAGTACCTTCTAGATATATTACTTTGAATTTTAGTCCATATGAGACATTTTAAATTAACGTTAAACCAATTTGAAAAAAAAAACACCCTTTGTATTACTTATTGAATGCATTTTTTTCTAGACGACCAACATTAGCACACAATTTTATTATATTGTTATTACACAATTATAATATACTTGTTTTCAAATGAAGTTTTCTAAAGTATAATAACTAAGTAGGTAAGTACATACTAATTAGCCGCGAAAAACTTGTTTCACCAGTTTCTTCAACATAGTTATTTTAAGTTTTCCCCTACAAGTAGTGTTCTGTCAAATCCCATATGCCATGGATAACATACAAGCACAATAGCAATTATGATAGTTTATATTCAATACATTTATTGATTAATCAAGATTCCCTAGGTATTAGTTATTGCAGTCTCCATGCAAATCTCTCACTACAGGTTTTAAATGCTTATTCATATCATATTTTACCAACCCACAAAAATATTTTATTTTAATGTAGAAACTGTAATCCTGATAGTGCTTCTTGTGCACTTATTATTTCTGTTGATTGTTTGCACTAATATGGAATAATTATCAGCTGTTGTTTTTATCTAAGTATGGAAATATGCAGTTAAACTGATAAGTAATTGTCTTATTATTTTCAGCTCTTATGAATTAAACAATTAACAAATTCCTTGATTCATGATGTGTATTGTTTTAGCACTTGTTATAATTGAAATCTAAGGAATTCCAGCGGCTGCAACACTACAGTCGGCACATTGTGCACAACCTAAAGCAAAGATAATTTTCTTACGCTTGTCACTTCATTGTTTTTGGGTACAATGACAAAAAATAATCTTCTAAAACACTCATATAATATTAAGTCGTTGTATAATGGCAAGGTCATAATTTAAATCGCAATTTATGATTACTTCATTCGAGTAATTACCTTGATTCCTATTTACAACAGCACAATGGAAAAGTGCACTTCAACAGCAATCATTCAAGTATGATAGTGTGTTAACACTGAATATGATTTCAACTGTATAAAACAGATAAGAGATGCCGTACATAGGAAGATAATATAAAACACATAATTGAATACATACATTTATTATATCTTAAACAATATAAAACATCAAGATAAAGATAGTGTATTATAGATAGTATACAACATCAACTGACAGCATTCATTGGGATGACAATTGTTAACTGTGGACCGTGGATGCTGTACAATAAAAGCAGTTTTGGTCCCATTGGGTTTCAGTAACAAATAATTATTTTGAAAACCAGGAATATTGATAGAAAACAAATGATAAGTGCTTATCATGTAAATGACATGAATCAATATCATTTTACAGACTAAGTATATAAATTAACATATTTGTGCAATAATAGTTACATAGAATTTGTGCAAATCAACAGAATTTGTGTTAACATTTTTGCCACAAAAGCCACTTGATAACTTTCATCTAACATTACTAAGCAATTATTAAAATTATATTTTAATACCTCTGCCATGACATTTATATAAATATACAAGTTGTGTAAACTCAGTTCTTTGACTTGATTTATCAGCAACCAAGCTTTGGGAATTTTAGATATATTACCTTTACACATACTTAATAACTCTGTACAAGTTGTTGGCCATTTTTTAATAGAACAAGTCATAAATAGTTTCTGATAAGACATATCTAGGATAATACTTAAAGGTATTCAAAAATATTTTATAAGACTTTTAAGTCACTTGCAAAGTTTGTAACACTGGACTACTACATAATATGTTGTTATCTATACATTCTTATTATACATTTTGTAGAACAGTATCAAAAATTAAATTGCAAGATTTTATCCTACAAGAAATATATACTATAATAAATAGTCTATTGAAAGTTTAAAATTGGTACAAAATAGATACTTCAGAATGGCATCAGTCCAATTCAAGTATGTAAAATTTGTTTAAATGTAATATAATAGAGTAAATAGTTGTAAAGTAAGTTGGCGAATCTCATGTCTAGCAGAGTTGGTTTTTATCGTCCAGAGGCGTCTGGGGTGGCGGCCGGGGCTGCGGTCGGAGCTGGAGCTGGTGCGGCAGAAGAGCTACCAGATCCAGATGTGGCCCAAACGATAATAATAATAAGTAG
>DWQT01003030.1:0-13101 GCA_018244895.1 Myscelus amystis hages | reverse complement strand
AAGACTTGTAAGATGGTGGAATACGACTACAACTTGTAATATGGTCGAATGAATGCTTGTGATTGTTAAATTGTGTACCTAGTCGAGTATTAGTTCGACTAAAATATATTTTAACTAAATTAAAGTATAGATCAGAGGTTTCATAGTCACTGCGTTTTAAAGTCCATATGCCTATATACATTTAAAAAAAAGTTTGTCTTTTGTTTTGAACTGACTGAATCCATTTACCTATAATTTAACACAATATGCTTAATACAAACATCTTTGTCTAAGAAACACTGGCGAGTTGTGATTAAGATTAAAGAAAGCCCTATTTAAGACGAAATATAAGTCCAGATTATCCCTACATTTTTGTGAAGAAAAATGTATATTTGTCTCACTGAAAATGGATTTACGCAAGGAATATTTTTATGGAGATAATTTTTCAGCTCCAATTGTAGGCTCAAACGTGACCAAGATTTTTTCAACTTATTATTGCTCCACTGATGGACCCGCTAACTTTTGATAATGAGACAGTTTAAGGCCTTAGACTGTTATGTCACTGCTGTGGGAGTTACCAAACTACGCATATCTTAGAAAAGATTATAGACAATTCTAAGGCATACAGATTTGTTGACCATTTGTTCCTTTTGCGTAGATGCAAGTGAGAGTATTTGAGCCAGCCATTATTTGAGCTCAAATCCCTGGATCAGACTAAAACCAAGCAACTATACCTTCGTTTTAAATATTCTCTAAAAGCTTGTCTTTTTACCATTAATTGATTAATTTTAAAAATACTCGCATTCCTCTTTGAACTGATTAAGTGTTTAAAACGTACGACGTAAGACATCCAACCCTTTCATGAAACTGCATCGGAAATTTTAATTAGCAAATACGTTGTATAATCAACTGTATATAATTTCAAAGAGAACTAAAGATCTACCAGAGTTCAGGAATATTTAACAAGAACAATAAGGCTTTATAATAACGAAGCTCTGAAGAGAACGCCGGTCATTGTTGTAATGAATGGAATGATCTATTCTTAAATGGATATTCAGGATCTTTTACATTGATTGTATCTTTCAAAGAACTATAATTAGAACTTCCAACAAAGGAATCTATCTGTAAATAGACTCGATAACTTTGATGTTAGCTATTGGAAATCTTTGTTGAAATATAAACTTCAATTAACCTACCAAAGTGGGTTTATAGTTTATTTATACAGTTTCTTAATAAACACCTCAAATCTGCCGATAACATCAATATTTTATTACACTCGTTCGGCTTATTTTGGAATCAATAAGATTAAAAAGCAAATCTATAGCATTATTTTTAAAGGTGATCAAAAATTTTATGCAGCATTTAATAGGGACCCAAAACGATATAACTAGTTGCATTATATAAATTTGACCGTTAAAATAATTGAAAATTTGAAATTATCGTGACTTTTTGGTTCACAATAAGATTCAATGTTGACGATCCTTTTTGTGCTTTGTAGGTATATTCGGTAACGTCTGTCGTTATGATTCGATAAACTAACATGAAACTTTGAAAGCATTAAAGTCATTTCACATGGTACAAATGTTGTACGGTCCAGTGAGTCTCATCAAAATCGGTTAAGCCGTTCTGAATATTGTTTTGGCCAAACAGAGATAAATTCAACAAAAAGATTGTTCGGATATCGGTAGCATATAAATAAGCAGATACGACATAAATTTTATTTATTAGCATGGATAGGATATGTATTGAATAATAAATGAGATATATTTATTCTCAAATTCCACTCACATATCTTTCAAAGCATTCTTTATTCTCAAAGAATTCTTTCCTAGAGTTCCTAATACAATAAAATGGTCCACAAACCCTCTAAATTGAAATTATAAGGGAATTCTGAAAATCGAATACGCCTCTATTTTCGTTATCTATACTAATATAATAAAATCGAATGGTCTGTATGACGCGACTCTCACTGACGGATAGCTGATGTTATAAGAGGATCTCAAGCGACATTATTGATAACACGTTTTATAATTCATACCGACCTAAAAGCAGTGTTCAAAATGTATACTAGTCGTACCATAAAAGTGTTAACCGGATGATTTACAAAGCACTTAGTAACATTCCGTGTTGATCTATAGGCACGACACGAACATAACAGTATTTTGTTATCCCCAAAGCTTATAAATATGCCTCCGATATCTGCTGTCGTTGTCAGCGAAGCAAATCCCTGGAACGCCCAATTGCCCGTCAACTCTGATCCAATCATGAGATACGTTTCACCTCGTTGCCATCAGCGGGCTAGTAAATGTTCGTACAACCTAAACATATCTATTTAGTAGGAAATGTATGTTATGATTTGTAGTTTACGCATATCCTTTGATAGCGTTGTAAAAGATTTTTCGGTATACATAAAAATGTATAAGAATTATATAGTTTTTTTTTTTTTCCTAATTGACGTTTTGCTGTTGACCAAATATATAGTGGGTAGATGTACTTTATAAGCTGTCTGGTTAGCATAATACAACCTCAGCGTAGGTTGGAATCAGATGGTCGTGTGTGAGGGTATTCCAAATTATTATTATTATTATTATTAATTTGTATCCGTGTAACACTGTGAACTGGATGTTAACCTCAGCACCAGATATGATTTTAGTCAAAATCAAAGGTTTCAATTATAAAATACAAAAATTATGTTGGACGTACCTAATCCTGTAAGGCTGTAACTTATAACATTATACTTGCTGAAAATCTATACTAATATATAAAGCTGAATAGTTTGTTTGATTGTTTGAACGTGCTAATCGAAGGAAATATTGGTCCGATTTGAATAATTCGCACGCGTTACTATTCAGAATTTCATAATGGCAATAAGTAAAAATGTAGTATATGAATTTAGATACGAGTATTCCAAGTATTCCAAGGAAAGGGGAATTGTTTTACTCCGAATTAAACGCGCGAAACCGCGGACCAAAGCTAGTAAGGCTATAAAGTTACATTTGATGATAAGTTTGACATAATCAATATTGAGTGTGTTTTTGATTGTGTGTGAGATTGCGACACACTAAGGCCTGGTGTAGGTCGTTAATTTTTTACAACCCGAACAAAACACACACGCTTCGCTTTCAATGTATCATCTTTAATCTGTCGTGAAATTTACACGCTCCCCCATTACAGCGTTTATTCACCGTATAAACCGCATACCCGCTAATACCACGCCCGTGTCAGCGTCGCATAAATTCGCGCGGTCCCAGTCGCCAATGGGATCCGATGCAGAGATCGGCGCTATCTTAATTAAATCTATTCGTGTAAGCGTCATCGGTACGCGCATATTGTACCTTTCATTCCCCACCTTTTGTTATCTAACACAGCTGTATTCTATATGCGTCATAAACGTGTGTTTTATCTGCTCTTTATGAGTGTTCTATGTATTATTTGTTGATTCCATTTATAAAACGCAATAGACATCTACAATGGTACGCAACATGTGTTTTACCTGCTTTTTATGGGTATTCTATTATTTGTTGATTCCATTTATAAAGCCCATGTATAATGGTTTTTGATACAAATTGAAGAATAGCGTTGGATTGAAACGGTTTACAATCTGGGGTTATTCAAAACAAGAGTGAAAATATTTATCACTTTCTAGGCTAGCGCGCTACATTGTCGAATACATCTCACTTACCATCAGATAAGCTTTCAATCAAACGCAAGGATTTTGCACAATAAGGAATAATAAAAAAAATGTTTGAAAAGTCCACGTGATGCCTTTGCCCAGCTGTGGGATCTAGACAGCAAGAACATACAATTCTATAGTTTTTATGGTATACTGTACCAACAGATTATATGTATTATGGATCCATATATATATACAGGCTGTGTGTGTGTAATTAAATATACTGGCTGTATATATGAAAATGATCCATTTTTTGTTCTTGAGGAAATCTCATGTCAAAGTTACGTTTTCAGTTTTAATCTTGAATATTACGCAATAAAGTTGCTTTAGTTTTATATAAAGGTTGAAGAAATACTCAGGATGGGGTCTCGGCGGTGGTCACCGAGAAAATAAATGTGTAGTTAAAATTGTAGTAGCAATCTCGTTAAGCCCTCTCATTTTCTACGTCGTCTCTCAGGAAATATAATGAAAACTATCATCATAAACTATAGATAGAATATATGTTTTTATATTTAGAATATTATTGTTAAGTAACTTTTAGTTAGAGCCTAGCATATAAGCAGTGACGTGGTTTTAGTACATTCATCGCTCTCTTCAAACATTCACAAATCATACATTCATATATCTAAACAAAAATATAAGGACATTTTTACGCTTTTCACGGTCTGCGATAGAAAAACTTACTTAAACGATCTAGAGATAATTGCATACCATGAATAAAAGATTTAATATATAACATTATGAAACAGGGTTTCTGTTCCGTTCTATCACATAGTGTCGTCGCTGTCTAGTCTCAATTTTTATTGCATGTGCGTACGTATTGTAGAATTTCACTTTAAAATTTCCCGTCGTGCTTAAAAGAATAGCTATTTCTGTATTCCAATCATTATCCGTAAATAAGTAAAGAAAAAATAAAAAAAATAATGATTTTCATTGTGTTATTAGCCTATTGTCAACCGTCGATGCCTTTTGATGATAGAAATATAATAAATGGAGGGACTTAATTGGCATACATTCTCTCACTGCTCGGATAATATGACTCGCCGACAGAGCATGACATGTTTGGGTCATTTATATTATTTCTACTAAATTGCGCAGTGATTTGCTTTTAATAGTATTTTAGCACAGACACAAACGAAATTTTCATCACGGGAATAGTAAATTCGTTCACAACGGGAATCGAACCCACTAACAGTTCGGTTAGACTTGCTAACAATTGAACATTGGCGTCCGCCATTTTGTATTTCTGTATCTCCGTTTATATAAACATGTTCCAGCATGTTCTCTATTCTATTACGTCTACTTCATGACGTCAGAGCACTGAGGGTCGACTTTAAAGTAGCGCCGCAAGGTATTAAGTCTGCCCTTTGTAACCTAATTTCTAGGTTTGTTCAATAACAATGAACAAAGCAGCAGTTAGAGCGATTTCAACCACGTGGTCATAATATATTTTGCTCACACGTTAACTATTATTGCGATCGTACCGCCATCTACAGCGTTTATTTGTTTAAAACATGTTTTAACGTGGGTAGAAGTAATTTTTCTTTCAAGAAAAGTATCCCAAATCACTCTGCAACGCTGAACTTATCTCCACACCAAAAATCAGACCGATCCGATACTCCATATTGACGCGAAAGAAGGACAAACAGAACATACACCCGCGTTTATATTTTTATGGATTATGATTTTATTTTGAAGTTTAAAAAGATTTAACGAGATTTTATCGACAATTTGAATAGAATATTACTCTTAGATATGATTAGGCAAGTGTTTCATTACTGACAACAAGCGAGAAGCGAGTGAATGTAATTTCATTGTAATACATACATATATTTTATATAGCACACATATCTATGCCCTGAGTCCCTATTAAACTTATGAAAAATCATCTAGCCACAAGCATCCTTCGTGCCAGTCGCATGAGTATGGTTTATAACCTGCCGTATGAATATTATTTTTACAATTAAATTACAACTATTACAGCGTATTTGGTACGATTTTGCAATATTATTCCGAATTGTCAATCGTTTGCTCGCCACACGTTTTAGATAGAGTCTTTATTATGATTCTCAGACGTTATAATAATATATTTTTACAACGCGAACTTTATAACGGTTTCATAGAGTTGTTTGTGAGGAACTCCTGATATACCTTCGTTGTTTATTCAGCGAACTATCAGACTATCTTTCCAACCCACGTTAGGTATGAACAAGGTGACCGTACGTCGTCGAATTCTTCTTATTTTGTTATAATTTCTTATAAAAAGAAATAATAACTAGGTACTTAATTTGAAGATAACATAAAGAACATTAAAAATTTGTGTTTAGTTTCAATGTTAACCGGCTCACTGACGTATATATAATACTAGCTGTTAAGGGGTGATCCCGTTGGGGGTGGAATTTCGTAAAATCCGTTCTTAGCTGACCTCTACTCGTCGAAAGGAATATTCCTACCAAATTTCAAGTCTCTAGGTCTTCTGGTTCCAGAGATATCGCTATAAGTCAATACATCGCTGTAAATCTCCTTTATATATGTATATAGAAGAAGGAAAAATAGATATTTTCCTCAACACAAACATAGCTAAATACTACAAAAAGCAAGAACGGAAGTTAATTGCAAATCCGACATGCTTATTACCCCAATTTGAAGTTAACTTGTCAAGCAATATACAACTACATACGTACTTGGTAAGTATATTAGGGATTTCAAAATGCATATTGATTTATCGTTCTTGGAAACGGCTAAAACGCCACACTTGTTTAATCTACCATCGCAGATGCCACTCTATTATTTCCCGTCACGACACGTGTTCTGTGCTGTTTAGAATTTTTCACAAAAAAACACCTACAACACGATCTCAATCGTAACTCGAAAAGTAATCGCTAAATCAAAGCTTAACGGCGAGATTAGTGCACGTGCAAATCGATAACAAATACGTAAGCAAAATACAGTTTAGTCGCGGTGCTGTACCTAATCCTAAGTATATTTAATCTGTTGCAAATATTTACACTGTCACAAATATTTAAACTGTCATAAATATTTAATCTGTTACAGATATTTGCACTTTTACATATTTAATCTGTAATAAATATTTTATCTGTTGCATATATTCAACGTGTGAGAAATTAAAAAAATAGTGCTCCTCCTCTCATATTTGCATAGAAGACTAAATTTGAAACTAAGGTTCTGATCAACCGTGTTTAAGTGGCCGTCAAAGTTTTTAAAATCTCCGTAATGTAATTCTTGGTTGCAGTTATTGTAATACACAGCTCTAATGACCCGAGTGCAATGAGATAATCACAGTCATATATTATGTATTATATTATATCATGATTAGAACACGGAAGTTTAGCCATGTTGTAGGTACTATTAAAAAAGTTTGTTACAAATACAAAAAAATCTGCATTTGGCTCATCCACGTCAATCCGAGGTTGTATTTAACACAAAAATACATTTTTTACAATACAACAGGATAATAACAAAATATTTTCAAACGCAAATACTTTTTATGCACATTGAAATTGATACCGCACATTAAATTAATTATTTATTTTAGCATCTCCGAAGAATTTTGGCTTGGTTTTCAATTCGGAAATGTCAAAATTGGCGTGAAGAGTTCTGGTTGCAAAGAAAAGTTCACTATATCACAACTTTTCGGAGAACAATCGCTTGAGATGTTGAAAACATAAACAATAAATACCTGCGTAATTGGAAATTAAGGTTTATTATAGCATGTTTTTTAAACAAGCCAAAAGTAATGTAGGTATTGTTTTATTACATACTCGTACTGAAAATAGTGTACATATAAATAAATGTGTACCATTCTTAGAGATCGTTAAAGCGGTAGGCAGTTTTGTATTATATTTATTATACATTTTTGCAACCATTTTAGTTGCTTAATATTTTTAATGGTGTATAAAAACTTTCGAACTAACAAAACCTGTAACCTCGTACATCCAACGTGTAACAAATTTAAAACACAACGCTACTAAAAATAACCTACAGCACGATTCAAATTGTAAATTAATGCATGATTTTAAATGATAACAACCAAGTGTAATAATTTGCCGACACCTTGAGATCAAGTAACGTAATTTTTTTTTTATTGTAAAAAAATACGAGGCAACCGCAGTCAGCCGAAGCATTTTTTTTTCTTATCAAACCCGCGAAGCAATTTTTTTTATTAATCCCTCGAAGCATTTTTTTTATCAATCCCGCGAAGCAATTTTTTTTACTAATCCCTCGAAGCAATTTTTTCTCTTATCAATCCCTCGCGTGCCTCACCCTCAACGATCAGTAATGAATGCACATATTGGAAATTCAAATGAGACTCGCCAAATTTATGGCTGTACGCTGTTCGCTCCCTCTCGCTTATATTACACCCTCTTCCGTCACATTTATATGTATTTAAACATATATACGGAGCCATATATTCTGTGATTCCTATATACTCTTATGTTGGGTACGTGATTTTTTTTAATTAGCCGGAAACTTTGTTGCTATGGGAAATTACTTTGTGCAGGCGAAAATAAACGAAGTGCGAAGAGTTAAATCTTTTATAATACACACGGTGATTTTAGAAGCTTTCATGCCTAGTACAGTTCGTTCGCCTGGCTTCTTGGTTGAGTGGTTAAGCCCGACTGCTAAGCCGGAGGTCGTGAATTCTGTTTGCAATCCCAGACAGACATTTGTGTGATGAGCACATTTGTTTGTTGTGTCTAGTTATCATGAAAATATCTAATATAAGTATGTATTTATGTATGTTTGTCAGCTGTCCTTTTTTATTTAGCTGTTGGAAAAACACTTTTCCTCAACTGTGTGATGTGGTAAATTCCTCGAAGACTTTTGTTTTTTACCTCAAATGAGTTTTAATACAAAAAATATGAGCAACTGAAAACACTGAGTCGAAGAGCATTGCTAAGGACAGTATTTTTCGAAAAAAAAAGTTTTAAATGCTCTCGCATTGCAATTATTATTTTAAGATGAATCCCCGTCAAGCAATGTCGGGATTATTTATTTAAAAGAAAGTTTTTATTGTGAAAAAACGCGGAAAGGAAATGCAAAAACCTTGTACCTGCTGTCCCTTCAGTCACATGCACGCAGCGTTTTTAAATGTTCCAAATTTAAAAAAAAAATCCTCCATAACCATCTTTACCGCGAGCTCGAATCTTTTGTCAATGGCAAATATGGCCTTTTGTTCGTTTATTTAGGGCATAAATCTTAAAATATGTTGCAAATTGCAAATTTAATCCTTTTACGGTCTCGGCCTTTCGATTATTTCCTTAATAATTTTTGTCCATCCATGGCAAATCAACCGTTATGGTAGAATGTTTTTAAAAATGTACCTTTTATCCATAGTAGCATTAAGGAATATTTTTTAAACGGTACCTGTTATATTGTATGTTTGAAAGCGGGTGGATCGGTGAATTAATAATAGATTTTGAAAACTGCACTCTAGAGTAATAATGAATATTAGATTCATCTGCTCTGGGCTCCGCCTTGACACTGGCCTGTAACTACATATTATAAAAGTATTGCCTATTCCTAATCAGGCACATTTTAAACTAATTAAGTCGCGTTTATCCGAAATGGCTATGAAGCTTGCTTTTATCTTTTGTAAGACCAAAAAATATATTTTTAGTAAATAGATGGTCATTTTTTCCCAATCGAATATCCCCTTGACTTCCCCAAATACATTTTAAACGTGTTTAAAAATATCTGATATTTGTAACAGTTACTAATATAATAATAGGTAGTTACAAATAGGATTGAAGTCGGCTGCCGAGACGTATATTACATGATCGGGTGGATAATGGAATATCGTCCCGAAGTAACATAAAATGCAAATGCCAATCCTTTATTGATTCACATTTAT
Source organism: Myscelus amystis hages (assembly GCA_018244895.1). Lineage (NCBI taxonomy): Eukaryota > Metazoa > Arthropoda > Insecta > Lepidoptera > Hesperiidae > Myscelus > Myscelus amystis. The sequence continues at coordinate 3,574 of DWQT01003030.1, read as the reverse complement.
TACTCACCTCTTTGTTCCGGATACAAAAGCGTAATAAAAAATTAAGCCCGTCATACCGGCCCGAAATGCAAATCCGTCTTCAGTATGCAAATAGATGGCTCGTAACAAAGGTGGGACGCCCGACGACATCGCCAGTCGTAAAAAGCTTAGAAAAACACACAAAGAAATTGTTCCAGATATTACCGAGGCAACGGTACTTTCGACCGGCCGCGGTAAAAAAGGGTTGACCGTCAACAAACTACAGTTTTTGCTATTTTTTGCAGAACGAAATCCTTTTAACTTGATTAATGGACAATGGTATTAATTCTAGTCGAGTTGTTTAGTTGAGGCCGCTTTCTCCGGACCAAGTGTTCTAACGGTTTTCAAATCTTTCATCTAACCGAGCCAGTTCTTTTATAATATTCACTTGTTTCCAACGTTCTTATTTTAAGAAACACACTTACCGTAATTATTACAAATTAAAATCCTTTTAGTTTTTCATTATCTAAAATACACCAAAATAAATAAAATAAAAATATATTTCATTACCTAGAATACTATTAAAATTAACTATTTCTATTAAATCACGAAGTAAACAGGCAACCACATTAATTATCCTATTTTAATAATTTATCGTTTCCTCACAGTAGCTCGTGATATTGGCATCTAATAAGTTTACAACATTTATATATCTACAACGGAAACATTTAAAATGTAAACACTAACGAAAAAATCTTAAAGTATAGATTATTTATATTATACCTTACTTAATTATATTCTTTATGTAAATAGTAATCAAACGTTCAGTACAGACTGAAGGTAGCCAACGCAGAGGTTCGTCAAATATTACGAAAAATAAACGAATTAATTATTATTCTGATATTAAGTCGAATAAACGGAGGGTATTTAAGACCAAAAAATTATGCAAAACGTAAGAGCGCGTGCCGTATTATTTTTAAAAAGTTACCCTCGTTGAAATCTTAAGGGTCGCGCACAATGCCGGAAGCCGTGACACACACGCCCCACGGTAAAAACCGGCACGCGAATGCCAAAAACACGAAATTATTTAGCTACACGTTTTTAACTTCCCCCAAATTGAATGCACTTTGCGGTTTTTTATCGTGTTCGCTTTTTTTTTTCTAGAGCGTGCGTGCTTTATTCGATAATTGCATGTTTGCGGTCGCGTCAGGTGATGTTTTGATTAGCGGGTCAAGTGTACAATGCCTTTTTTGAACGAGGATTATTTTTCTATGGTATTAAAAAATCGCCTAAAATAACTCAACTTTGCAATTGATGACATATTGTAAACGTATCATACGTGATAAAACTAAGTTAGTTACGTTTTATTTACAGTTTAACTTATTATTGAATAATCGAATAAAAATATCTTTTTGCCAATTTTGGTTTCAAATGCGTCACGACTGTTTCTTAATTTCATATGCATTTTTTTCACGAACAACTATGTAATGAAAATACCATAGACAAAATACTTGGGTGGTATCATAGACTATATACTATAGACTATAGACATAGGTAGTTGAGTTAACAATATGCGGTCTCCCACGTCGTTAGTTTTTTACTGTGCACCATAAAAAAAAAGTTTCGTTTTAACACCTCACTCACCCTCGGCCCTGCATTACACTTCCGTCAACAACGTTACAAAAAGATCCCCGTTTAAAAATTGGGTAATTATATCGTACTTTAAAAAATTAGGGGACTTTTTACGACGCTTTTTATCGCGGAACGTGCATAGTTAATTATTGAACATGCAAGGTTGTATTTATTATGGGAGGGGAGCATAAGGAAGCTTGTCAATGGAATATGAGAATAAAACGAAGGGGTATTTGAACTTAGACACATATTCCTAAATGTAATAACAGAGGTGGAGATTAATCTCTTAAAGCCTTTTTTATATGGATTTTTTTTTATTTAACAAACAATGACTACTTTATTGCACAAGCAATAATAACGGTTATACTATAAATATGATTGTAGTAAGATATGCACTAGGCGGACTTATCACTCAAGAAGCGATTTCGTCTAGCAAATCTTATTTAGCATTTTAAGAAAAAACAAAGAAAGGAGATAGACGATAGGTGATATATGCATAGTAAAGGTATGAATTAGGTAGGAAAGTAGGAAAGAGAACTTAAGAAATAAATGATCCGGTGGCTGCATAACATATTTGGATAATTCGTGCATATAAAACGACATGATAATTTCTCGAAAGTTCTAGTACAAGTATTGGAAACATAACAACTAGTGCAGATAATTGTGTAGCTCATAAGATATAAGATAGATAAATAAAATAGATACCACGATAAAGTCAGAGAACCAATACTTTTTACCTACAATCGAAAGCTACATCATATTTCTGTGTCACACAAGTTAATGTTAGTTCTACTTACGAGTACACTACATTTGAACGTCTCCTGATACAAATCCCCGAACCAATTTGACGATATGATCGACTTAAACATGGTTTTCTGGTGCGTTATGAAGATCACTATCTTCATCAGCATCTGTTTGGGCGCGTGTCTTACATTTCAATACGAGTGATTGCTCAATGTATCAAAAACTGCCAATTTCACGTGCCATCAAGTACTTCGTTACCGTAGCGAGATGTTATCGATCTAGCCGAGCTTCTGGACGAAAATCAAGATGTGAAATCGATATCGAAAGCGCTGCGCTTAAAATAATCCATCTTTATATCTTTTTGCACAAAAACCATCGGTCAGTCCGCAGGGCTCAACCTTTTGTTGCAGCTTTTCGACTCCGCTCCACAATGGATGATAATCTCCAAAAAGTGACCCCAAAGAGTGCTTAGAATTGTACCAGTCAATGTCGGCCATCGACGCATGCTCGAAAAAATTTTCAATTCTCCCATTTATCGGGCTACGCATTTTTATGTATCTAAATCGATATACAGGCTGCTGTTGAATTTTAAGGCTTGTTATTTTTTAACGTGTTTATTAAAGATTTTAGTTACAATCATAAATATATTTGCAGTGAATCTTGTAAATCCATAATATGTTTTTAATCAACACTATTTATTTGCCATAAATAAACAAATGTAGAATGCTGACCGTTTGATATTAAATGCTCATAGACAAACCATAGACATTCGAGTAAATCTCAAATAATACCTAACGATCTAACACAATCTATTTTATCTGTCTTATCTTATTAATCTATCTTATCTTAAATTCAGTAATTTTAATAATCTAAACAATAATAAAAGATATTAGAATACTTTTCGCAATAATAACGAGTAGTAATATTATAAGGCATATTGACACCAAAGTTAGCTCTAATCTCGTAGCCATATTAATATAAACGATATTACAGCGTTGACACACTGTATATCGGCATATGCGATGCGCCCGCAGCTTGCAAAATACTCGTAAAGGGATGGACGCGCGCCGGACGACACACCTGCGTACGAAAAAAAAACAGCGCATAATATGGACGTCTCGTGTCCGCTACTGGAACGTGAGGATTCATAAATGGTCATTTTAATTTTTTTTTTTTTTTTCCTAATTGACGTTTTGCTGTTGACCTTAGTGGCCTCTACAGCTTCACCCGGGCTTTTGTG
>DWQT01003029.1:0-13101 GCA_018244895.1 Myscelus amystis hages | reverse complement strand
TAATTGGCCAAATACGTGTCACTCACAAGAGATGTGAATGCCATTATAGGGGATAAAAACTGCCTTTCACTGATATGACAACACTGAAACTTTTACTATGGTGCTGGACGATGTAATTTAGGAGAATACGGAAAATACTCACCCATTTTTTCCATTACTTCAAGCTTCTTATTAACTTTGTATGAAGAGGGTCTATAATCCGCCGAAGAAGGAGAGTCGCGTCTCTCGTGCGAACTGAAATATTATTTTCACTCATGACTTTTTGTATAATATTGGAATGTTTACTTATATATAATGCTTTTCTAAAGTGTGATAGTTGCGTTCAGTGTTTGTGTGAAAACTCTTAAAACCTTACTATTTAACATTTATAGATACTACACTATTAGGGGGCATTTGATCGATGCATAAATTAGTAATAAATTTCCATCATAACTCATATTGGGCAATACTTCTTAGACTTAATTTTAATAACACATCTTTAGTTTGGTTTTAAATACATTCAACAAAGAGCATGGTCCTTGAAATCGATTATCGATTCACTCTATCACAGTAAATGTTGTTTCACCTAGTAAGATTCTTTTACCTATTTCCTTGACTGGATGTGGCTCCGCGCGATCTGGATCGACGTTCCGACCTGCCCGGATCACGGGAGCTCCTGGAAAATTACAACATTGTTCAATATGTGACAACAGAAAAGATTACACAAGTTTATTGTTTCATTATTGATCTATATTTATCAGTTAAAGGTTATTACTCAATAGTAGAGTTAGACAGTCCTCTTTTCATGTTATGTTTATATGAAATTAAAAAAGAAATTGGTTGGAGCTGTATTACTAATAATAATGATAATTGGGTTAATTCCACACACTCCTGTCTGACTCCAAATTAAGCACAAGTACAGCCAATACATATACATAAAAAAGAACCATATACAAAATGTATAATATTTATAGTAGACGCAGACAGAGAATAAACAAATGTGTTCCCATCACACAAAAATTTGTCTGGGGTGAGAATAGAACACACGACATCCACAGTTTAGCAATTAGCATCTCTGACTGAAATTTAGCATAGAAGAGCAATAGCATACCGTCTCTCTTCTGATCGTCGGCTATGTCTGTCTCTATCGCGCTCGCGCTCCTTCTCTCGGTCGCGACGGTCGCGCTCGGAGAATCTGGGAGTGAATAGAATCATGTTAAATTATATGGTGATGTTTCTTGCCTATAACATTAATATGCATTTATGTATATTAGACAAATACCTCGGCGAAACTGCATCGCGCGTGTCCGTTGCTCTGACGAAGCCCGGAGGCGGCTCCCCACCAAACGGCTTCAGGTCCATTAGGGCTGGCATCTGTTAACAATTTTATCTACGATCAATACATTGTTACAAATAGCTAGCTTTCAGAATAGTCATATTATATGTACAATGCGTATACATACAGCCAAAGATAATTTTCTTTTCACATTGATTTTTTTTGGTCAATCCTTGTGCACTGCTGGACCGGGTCTCCTCTCATAGTGAGAGGGATTTAGGCCACAGTCCATCACGCTGGCCTAGTGCGGATTGGTAGACTTCACACATCTTAGCAAATATTACATACATACTTTTTAACATCACTAAGGTTTCCTCATATTGAATTACTTTTGTTATATGCTAAGTAACTGTCTAGCGGGACCCAGTTAGATTTCGGACCCTTAGCTATATCGGAATACTAAAACGCACTGCGCGTCGGAAAGGCGCAATAGTAGGTGCTCGAGGTGTGTCGTTCCATCGATATCAATTCAACTAACCTTAGTCTCCGCAGGCTTGTCGTCGGGCCTGTCACCGAGTAGCCCGCGCCTGACTTCCCGCGGAGCGCCCTCGTACCCGCGGTTACGCTCCCATTTCTCTGGTCTGTTAATAAGAGAAAATTCATTAGTATTCTATTCTGAGTAGTAATGTCTTTAGATGAGTGTGGTTTTTAGGGTGGCTTTGAATGTCCAATATAAGTTTTCGGATCCTAAATCCATCATTAATAAGATACAGTGCAGCTTCTTTGTGGACAAGTAAATCCAAAGTCGTTGACTGGCTTGTTAGTCTACTAATAGTCACAACTGATGAGACATGTTGGGCTTTTGATATCAACCGAGCGCAAATATTTGTGTTAATTGTACTTGTTTGGTATCTGATTGAAACATTTACATGTATGTCATATATCATATGTGTTTCAGCCGTCTGTTGGGTACTGTCTAAATGTTATCGTTACAAACAATCCCACCTGTTGTATTCTTTGCGGGGGGAGCGTCTGTCGGAGTGGTTGTCCTTGTCTGGCCTGTTTTTATCGGTACGTGTGCGAGGGGGCGAGTCGTGTCGCCGGTCCCGTCTCTCCTCGTGGCGCGTACGATCTCTGTCGCGGTTGTAATCGTGATCGCGGCCTCGACTGCCATCTGTTTGAATGAAAAAAAAAAAAAATTACTTTATCAATAATGACTGTACATACTGGACAGTCATTTTGTAAAAGACAGTATATGAGATTGTGTGGAATTTATGTTAAATGTCATACATATTTTTGTGGTCGATAAATTAAGTACGTACATAAATATCAAACCCTACCCCGTTAGGGACTTGTCGTGATGTTTATGTATGTATAAATAATAAAAAGCAAATATAAATAATTAATGTCTATTTTTAGTTTCTTTATATGAATAGAGTTAAATAGTAATTATATACATATTGGGTTTGTTTCCTTACAGGTGGAGCTGGCTGAATTGCAATCACAGATAAATAATAATAAAGTTCTCACCGGCGCCACTTCTGTCAGTATAAGAGGAACGTTGCTCGATCGGCGGCTCCGCTGGCGGCAGCTCGGGCTCCGACTCCTCCTCGTGAGACTCCTGCAGCAAGACAAGTTTCCACAATTGCCCTGATTCCCATAAAAACAAACAAAAGTCAAAGGTTAAAAATTTACAATTTTCTTTTAAACTTATGCATTAGCACTTTTACATTTTAAAAGCGAAAATGAGAACAAAGACTTAGTAATGTATATGCCGAAAGGCATTTGTGCAACATAATGAGTTCATCTGTAGCTGAACTGTTTACAAGATTACATCATCTTAGTGTAATATCAGAAAATATTACACTGTGATCATAGTGTTATCAGTATTTCGACGGTATTTATTGAGTGCAACTGATATCATTTGTTTAGTCGCTTCTAATAAACACTTTTCCTAGCTAGACAGCTGTCATACCCACCAGTACAATAATCAAACATTTTCTCCACATGTCAATGATTAAAATATTCGAATTGAACCCTTCACATAATACATTGGTACAATATTTGTCTGTAATACGCACACCTTGAAATTTGATGATCATATTTACAATGGTGAAATTTCATACAATATTTGTTATCATAATAATTACTATATACCTGACTAGTACTTTGGGCGTCCATCTTAATTCTAACTTGATATTTATTAGCTGTAACAGTAACGGTAAATGTGTCTAATATAGACTTATTACTGTACTAGTGGGTAAAAAATACTTACCACAATAGTATTTTGATTATTATAATATGCTGTAGTTGTTTAATTAAAAACATCAACAATCCACAAACTGCATTGTAGATTGACACAATACTTAAGGAACCCATTTATTTAAAAGCAAATAATATAAGCGCAATATTAATTTTTAGTCAATTAAAGAAAATCTTTAAATTTTGGTGTAGTCTTTCAAAGCATTACCACCACCATATTTCGATCAAAGTCTATGGTTTAACAAAATATACAAACATCATAAAAATATGAAAGAATTCTTTTTTTAAAACTGTGTCGTAACTTTATACAACAATTTATTACTATGTAAGTGTTAAGAATGTTTTAAAATACAAATCTCCAGGTTATTTTCAATTTATAACTGTTCTTGTATCATTAAACATTGTGACTATAAAGGTGACAGATTGTTTGCCTTAAGCCTAATGTACTCACATGTGATCGCTGTTAAGGGGTGCCAGAGACGACGGCCGTTCATCTTGAGGCTTCAGGTCGGAGGGTATTTTGACTTTTGTTTTGTGTCAATTTACAAATGGGTAACATATAAAATAATAAAAGTGTTAATATCATCGTTGAAACAAATGCAACGAATATAGACTTATTTTTATGGTTATATTTGAAAAAAAAAAAACAATTTCTGTGCATAGACAAAACTAGTTCTCACTCAATTTGTTTGCAACTATATAAAGTAACTAAATTTGTAATATATTATTGCTAAATTTATATATAACGGCATATGTAATTAGAGACGATTATTAAAGTTTACAGTCTAAAACTGTATGAGGAAATCTCTAATATTAGAGGTTCAAATTTAGCAATTAGTTTATATTCAATTGAAGCCCTATTACATATGCGATCGACACGTTTAGAAATAAAGCAATCGAGAATTACCTCGCTCATATCCATGTTCACAGTTTCATAGTTGTCGTCATCTCGACGGCGGGAGCTCCCGGCGGCGCCCTAAAATATCATTCTATTGTCAAGTAGAGAGTGGATGTTAATATAAAGTAATATTACTATCTTATATATAACATTATAATAAACAGTTACAACTTTCGTAATAACTACAAACTATATTCTGGTTTTGTACCGATCCTCGTGCAATGTAATATTTTTTTTTTTATCGTATTACAATAATATTTATGGCTAAATACAATTCTGTGTAAATCTATGAACCCTAAGATTTATTCTTATAAATGATCTGTAATTTTAGAAAAAAAAAATGCAAAGATTCTAAATACCTTCAACCTTTGCTAAATTCGACTTTAGTCATGTTTTGAACAGTTTTATAATTGCTATCCTAATGGAAAACATTCGAGTAATAACCAAGGACGAATCATCTTACCCAAGCTTGTAAACCATATCGTTCAGAATCATTGTCCTCGTCGCTTCCGTAGCCCACCAGGGAGTCCATTTTTAACAATTTAACACTTTTATAAGTTGCAGGAAAATAACAAATGGCACTTAATTTTTTTCAGGAAAAGAACTACGAATTCTATAGCTTGACACTATTATATATCAATCATATCACATCGCATTGACAAAACAATATGGCGCCCCATCCATAGAGAAGGAATACATTAAAAATGAAACTTTTATAATTCCATTAAAGCTATGGCAAAGGGTAGTTTCTTATAGATTTCTACTCTTGATAAGTAAACGGGGAGAAGGGCTACAGTTTCCTTTTCCCCGCATATTTTTTTATTTAGTACTCGTTGTTTGTAGTTCTGTGGATTACTACTTCCATATTCGTCACTTTAACACGTATTTTCTATACATTTGCCGGCTTGTAGCGGTTCCTATATTATGTACATAATTATTTATTAAATAAATAAAATTTATAACAATTAAGTATGAAAATTCCTCACTAATTAGTGTATAACTAAAAATGTATCGACAATTTTCTTGACAAAATGTTTTAAGCCGTGTATATATATAAACAAATCAAATAAAAGTGGAGTTTTTTATATACATATCTTTTACCTTCTTATATCTTAAAATATATATTCTAATATCAGAACCGCAAATGCCTTTGCCCGAAAATATAAATGCATTCAATTAACATTGACTGCGTTTTCATAATAAGCTTTTGTTTTCATCAGATATTACCACACACCACCCTCTCAAAGGTGGCATCAATTAGCTTTGAAGCATATTCAGCACGTTTAATACTACATCAATTTATATTACTTCCACACCTACAAATCCATTGCCGATTTCACATGTCGCCTAATAAATTAGAGAACGTATCGATGGGAGTCTAATAGTGTAATAAATCATAGCATGCGATGGACGCGCCACTTGTTGTAAGGAACGCGTCGTCCTTGATAATAGTACCGGGCCCTCAGCCCCTTGCCTCACCTCCAGTACATACCGTCCTGATCGATAATGCATCTGCCCTGTCTGGTTAGGCCCAAGCAGCCCAGTACTTCACAGATCTGTACAATGATCGGTCGCTTCGTCGATTAATTGCTACTACATACGACCACACCCTCAATACCTAAAGTATTGAGCAATCTTCGACTTCAGTTCGAGAATATTTGCGTAAGTAATATACATTGATGTTGTATTTTTTTTTTCAGGTACAATTAAATGCGGTGGCACTCAACCTTTTGATCTACAGATCTACCATAGGTTTAAGTAATCCACTATAGAATTTGGATGTAGGTACATATCTTTTATTGTAATACTTTTTATATTTAAGATTACACATGTAAGAATATGTGGTATTGTTTTTATATCAATTAACATTTTCATTATGCAATTAAACTACAAACATATTTTAGAAGTGTGCAGTATTCGGTACGTAATGGAGCGAAATCAGTTTTTCTGACCTGACTAAACTAAACTGAAAAATAATCACCTTACCGATTGTATTCTTCGGATTTACCACCTTACCTTACTTACCTTACCACCTTAAGTTATTGTTTTTCCAAAAGTAAGAATAATAATAATTTCACTAAAAGTCGCCTAATCCCTTATTAGGTAGAGCCTTTGATAGTGTTATCACAGGATAATCATTTAGTAATAAACTACATACATATATAAAATTCTATATGCACACAAAGATAATTTTATACATCGACAGAACAGATACTAATGCTCGTAGAGCGAATATGTAATTTCATGCCGAGTAGGAGTAAAACCTATAGAACTTGGTTCAGTGCTCAGGTTCATACCCGATACATCGGCGTAATCCCCTGTCTCTTGTAAAAGGTGATTAAAAGGAGAATTTAGAGGTTGTAGGCGGGTGTAGAGCTACACGTGTTGTGTGGCCGCAGGGGGTTTAGTGGGTAAAACTCCCACGTAACTACGTGTTCATCCCGGGGCACCACGGTACCTTTTGAAAGATTCGTTATTGTTGCATATTGACATCAAGTGCATATTATGTTCTATTAGGGCGAAATTAAACATAATATGAAATATTAAGAGATCACCCACCCAGTCAGATACGAGTGCAGTTACGCGTCAACATAATATTTAACGTTTCAACTACTTCGAAAACTATAAGGAATAAAGAGAGAGGAGGTAAAAGGTAGAGTAGGTACTTAATTATGGTAAAATTTGCTTAACGTAATAATTGTATCATCTTTTTCTCGTATTCACGTGTAATAATTGTTATATATTTAATTGCTCAGCGGATTCTGTCGTCATATTGCTGAATAAATTGTTCAATTGTAAATATTCATAAAGCCTACCTAAGAATTTAATGGTATCATGTAATGGTTTGATTGCTAGAAATGTGTTGTAATTCAGAGGCATTCGCACTCTTGGCTATGCAGTGGGAAACTAAAATTCTAAACCACTAGGTAGTCACAAATATATTAAGAATTTAAAATTGGGCTATGCGTTTCTTTGAATTTCTTTTACTAGACGATATGATAGAATATTTTAAAATATTTTTTCGTCTGTCACGTTAGACTGCTAAACGTTTGATCTTAGTTTAGGGCGTGGCCGCGTGGCAAACGGATTCTAGCTAACGAGAATTTTATTCTCTCTACCATCATATAATGCTATAAAACATCCGTCATATATTGGAGAAGATCTTTGAGCTGGTTTTCACCACGCATGCTATTGCTAAGTAAGCAAGTCGTAAGTACTTATGGCCTTAGTGCCTTCGCCATTTTATAAACGTCACTGTCAGAGTGACTTAGTTCAGGTAATGAAATCAAGTTCACGTTTCGTTTGAAATGTCAGTTGTCAAACAAATAGTTTCAAAAAGCAAAAAGTAACTTATAATACACATTTTAGCGTTATTTACTTTGTTTGTGGAATAGAAACATGCTAAAAAAGACGTGTTGTCGTTGCTGTAACTCAAATTTTCCTTATTAAAAAATGTCGCGAGTGAAAATTGATCATATGTAGTGTTCATACATAGATGTTGATATCAAAAAGGGCCGCATGCGACTTATTTGTATAATATGGTAAAGTATCCCTCGTTATTAACATCTCGTTTGAAAGTAACTTGTTTCCTATTTTGATAAATTTTATCTTTTCAACACTTATTTCTTGATTTCGCGAATTTTATAATTGTAGTCAACGCCGCCGCCCCCGGCCCGCCGCTCAGCCGGCGACCGAAAAACACCGCCGTCATCAAGTATAGTCACGAGGAATGGAGCTCGTAAGGCTAAAATACAGACGCGTGCGATGTCTGCCGGAGCTAAAGTACGTAGAGCATATTTTATCTGTGCGTGTCTGTTTGAGTTTTCCTATCTATTAAGATAACATAAAGAAACAATTCGAATTCTTGGGCTTTACTGGTATCTGAGATAATAAATCTAGAAACATGATAAACTAATGTCTACAACTCTCGAATAATTATCACATTTGTTAATAATATCTCCTATTGTGGCTTTAAACACATTTTATATAAGTTATTAAATTTTTTATAATATGTTTGTAGCCATCCGCAGTGGTAGTGGCCGCTAAGAAAAAGGCACAACAGAAAAAGAAACATCAGGGTGATACAGTTGTTAGAGACTATCTTTCAATAGTAAGTGGAACATTATTTAGTGAATATGTTGTAAATTTAAAATATTACATTATTTAACCATTGTTTTTTTTTTCAATAAAAAATATATAATAAACATTTCAAATGATGATGTTGTTTTGATTTTAGTATAAGACTTAGATTACTTTGATGTATTTGGTTTGGGATTTGCAAATTTAGTTTGTACATTTTTGAATTAAAAATAAATATTGTGGCATGAAGTATACAATATTAAGTAGTGTCAAGTTTACCATGGAACTTATGCTGCATCTATACTGTTAAGATGTCAATGCTGTATACAATTTCTTCATATAATAATGAGGATTGGAGTATGCAGTGCCTACTGTGACTTGGTATAGATTATCTGTAGTACAATACAGTTTCAGTATCCTCAACTTATGTTTTATAAGTTCGTTGAGGAATTCTTAATTCTTCAAAAACAATTAGTGATTAGTAGAGCTAGAACTTAAGAAATCATGATACCGTTTCAAATGTGTTAGTTTTTTGCCACTAAACTGTACCCTCCCAATAAAGTACCAGCGATTAGTAACACTTCTAACTTTTGCTCCAAGACATGCTTACTGTATTCAAAACAGAGAATCTGTCACAGGGGCACATGTAATTAGTATGTGTTGCCACTTCTAAAAATATTTAGCAAATATCTGTTTACTACCTACCACATATATCAAAACTTAATGTTGTACATGTGGCTGCAAGGAAATAGGTGTGGCGCTGTGCTTCACTCTTATCTACTTCTTTCACAATGTTTCAGTACATTGTTCTGTCATAAATGTAGTTACAGGAGAAGCTTTAATCTCGCACCGGGACCTTTTTCGCTACAAACAAGTTTGTTTCTCAACAGGCAATGGAGTCGAAAAAGAAAGTGAAGGGTGCAACTGGTTTCGTCACGGAGCCCCGCATGGCGGAGCACCGCTGCCTCTGGGACGAGAAGTATCCGGAATGTCCGCAGAGACTTATAAGCGTTATTGAAAGGTAGTTTTACTGTTTGTTCATTTTAGTTTTGCGTTTCTATGTATGTATGAGTGTGTGACATTTAGTTAAAAGTATTTGCGCTCTCTAGATCTAACGATCTTGATATTGCGCAAACTGTTTTCTTCAGGCTTTTTGAAAAGTCAAAAGTATCATTAGGATCTGAACCCCAGTATCCTAAAGAGATACACTTTATACTACTAGTTACTCATATTAAGTTAGTTAAATCTGCAATATAATTTTATATTTGATGAGTTGTTTTATGATTTCAAGATGTAATTATCTTTTTATGAGTCACATTTATATTTAGTGTGTGTAGAGACTGTTGTACTGGTGTACATTATATTAATCTGTGTATTAAATTATTATTACTTTACCACCACACCAATTCTCTATGGGTTAATAAAAATAACTATGTTATGAAAAACCGACTTCGAAACTAAAAAGTCAAAAATAATACAGATTTAATATTAATTGTATACTACCTATTATTTATATGTGCTATTTACTAATGGATTTGAAGTTGGTGCTCGTATTCATTTAAGTGATTACAATATAATTATTTGTTTAAGGGTTAGCACCGACTTCATACCTATTAGTATTTACTAATACATAATAGGTACAATAGGCACATATAAATAATAGGTAGTATACAATTAATATTAAATCTTTATTATTATTTACTTTCTAGTTTCGAAGTCGGTTTTTCATAACGTAGTTATTTTTATCAAACCTGTGCTTAATACTACTTAATAGAAGCCGCTCCAAATCAATGCAAATAAGCAATGCCTGATATTTGTCTTTAAGATAATGCCCTCTTATACTTTAAAAGCTAACGCTATCATGTTTATACCAGGCAAGAATACAGAGAATTGTGACACAAGATATTCTCTCATACAAAATAAATCTCTCTTGATTTATCGATCACTTTGCGAATTATACAAAATCTCGGAAGGCTACACGATCCTTTTCATTCAAAGTGAATAACATGGACTAGTGTAAGCAGAACGAATGTGAAATAAGCGAGACGTGTTACCTTACTGTACGTTATTCATGAACACAAATTGTTTTTCTTTGAGACCGTTTTTATTTGTTTTTAGATCCACTACAATTCGAATATTAACATATGCAAGCAGAACTGAAGAGGATTGAATTCTCCTTTGTAACATTAAATGATTTTTTTAGAATACGAATCATTGAATATTAAAAAACACGTGAATATGCTGCATATTAGTCGTCGTCGTACGGTACCTATCGTATAAAATAACACAGTGCAATTTGTAATGCGCAAATACCACTTTGTTCACGTGGTCGCGATAACTCCAAACATTTTATAAATCGTTTTGCATAATGTTTCACAAGAATGCTTTTTATAAATTGAGTTAAAAATGAAAACATTTTCATCGGTAAACGAACTGAGAAAAAAATTATATTAAAAGCATTTCATTTAAAGGTAAAAATGCCCGTCAAAAATGAAATGTCTGGTCCGCGTTGAGTGTAATTTTTTTTGCTTTAACTTGATCTCGTTTCTCGCTGACTTGGAGACTTTTTTAAGCAATTTTAAAAGTTGCTACAATATTTGTGTAATTTTACGAATAACAAAGATGACCTGCTAATCTTAGCTCTATCATATTTTATATGCCTTTCGACTATAATATTTCTGTAATATGATTGTAAATTATGTAATTGTAAAGTTCGTTACACGACAAGAATTTAATCTAATGAAAATTTTCGTATTGTTTCAGCACACTTTTATATTCTCATTTAATGTTGACAAACTAATGTTATAACAGATGTGACTGATTTCATGTTGATTACAAACCATAGATTGACATAGCCACAACACGGAAAGAAATATAATATGATCACATGTAGATTCTGTTAGGCTTGAAAAATAAAAAAGAACCATCAATTTGTTTCTATAATTAATTACAACTGTTAGTTTCTAAACCGGAAAATTAATGCTGTTTCATTTTTGCTTTAATTAGGCTGATTTGAAAGAGCCGGCATTCGGTAAAGTCTGCAATTAAAATAATATTCCTGTTTTTACATCGTACTTACTAAAACATTTCTAAATGCACATTTTAATACTTTGCTAATACGTTCGTTTCTGATTATATATTTTTATTAAAGATTCAAAGTCCTTTAAAACTTTTAAAGCATGTAAGTTGATTATTATGTCATCATCTTTTTCTCGACTTCTCTAAGAACGATTTCCGCAAGTGCCAAATCTTGAATAAAAATGAATTTCAGTTTAGGGAAATTTCGAAAACAAAAAGTGTGTTTCGTCTGGAAATGTACGGCAACGCCCACTTTCATATAATCATTAAAATGATTTCATGCGAGTTTCGAGCGCGGCTTTGTTTGAACATCATTTGAACATCATTCGCATGTAACCTAATAGTAAACCTGCATTAACTTCCGAATTTATTATACTCGTAAATTTCTAGAGGAAAAATGTATAAGTACAAAGTACATAGTACAGTAAATACAGTAAGTGTACATAGACGAGATCACAAGCAGGATTTATTATCCAACTTATTTTAATGAGGCAGTTTACGTTAATTAAAAAAAATGCCAGAGTGACGTGGTAGAGGCTATTTACGAGCCAGATGTTACTGTGAAACCCTTTACGGAGACGTCCTATTTAATGAATAGATACCAGTTCCCTACAACCGGTTCCTTAAAACTTGCAGTAATGAAAAGAAAATATTTAAATGTTACAATTACCTCTCTCTGGTTTTATATGAAGTAGAAATATAAAAGAAAATTTCATTTAAGGTACTGCTTAGACTACCACCTTGTACTGGCCCGCATGACTAACCTTCTCCACCGCAGATGAAACCAGTTCCCAACAGTGGGACTGCTTCTGCACTTCCAAAATAGGTCCGAAGCTTTCAACGCCATGCTATGTAAATTAATGAAGATACGGATGAGCAGTTAAAAATCTTTAAAGAAACAACGGTATTTCTCCATGAATTTTTAGCTTAACGTAAATCTTTTAGCTTACTTTCTGGGTTAGCAACTATCGTATTCCAGACTGCGTAATTTGACGAGGTCAATATGTTAATTCCCTATAAATATAAGTGAAACATACAATGCATTATATTGTATTTACTAACGACAAAAATAAAACTATGTAATCTCTTATGCGATTAACATGGCGCTATAACGTTTCGTTAAAGCGTATACAGCTAGCACCGTAGCCGCTTTTACCGGCAGACTACACTTTGTAAATCCGAAAGCAAAGTCATTTAGGCGCTTGTAAAAGCATCATCGGCGTCCTGTCATTAGTGTAGCGACAAGCACTTCGCGCCGAACGAGCTGTACGATCCAATACAGGCAGTAATAATAGTAACTGTGGCAGTGGACCGCTGCCCTGGACGGCCGCCAAGCGGCGCGGCCGTGCCTTGTCCGCTCACGTGCTTCATATACCAGCCGGAGTTGATTGAAGGGCAATACGCACGTACATATTTTTTAATACTAGCCTCGTGGTCGAGCGGTTAGCGACCCTGAATGCAAAACCAGAGGTCGTGGGCTCGATTCCCACCCAGGAAAAACATTTGTGTGATGAGCACATCTGTTTCT
>DWQT01003028.1:0-13103 GCA_018244895.1 Myscelus amystis hages | reverse complement strand
AAATATAGTTTAAAAAAACTAAAGTACACGCTTTTATAGAAATCAAACTAAAAAATATAAGTAAAATATATTTAATTGTAAAAAAAGCGTGGGGTGCACACTCTCGGTAGTTATAAATATTTTAATCACAGACATGAGCAGAAGGACCAACACTTTAAAATAGCCAAAAGCACCCTACGCTTTTTTAACAATTAAATATATCTTATTTATATTTTTTAGTTTGATTTCTATAAAAGCGTGTACTTTAGTTTTTTAAACTACATTTATTTTATATTTTTTAGTTACACACGCTTACAGTTGTAAACTTAGAAAGATTTTAATGAAAAATTGTTTAAACATACAACACAATATCCGCTTATCTTACGGAGCTACTGACATACAGACACACATACAAGTGGAGCTAATATAAAGCGTTTAAAAAATCCGCATCACGCATTAACACGGTCAGATTTATATAATTATAATGATAAGATGGTAACATTTGAGCTGCGATACAAGATGTCCTTTAATCGCCAAAAATATATTACTTATACTACAAATGTTTTACTTGACCATGACATGTATACGGGAGCCATCATCGGAGTGACTAATTCCACATTGCACAGTCTAAACTATTGTAACAGTAAAAATGATTTGGAGAATAGATTCCTTTTATATAGGAACCTGCTATAGAACAGCACAAGTGGGGATCTTAAGTTATGGATATTAGCTCATAAATTAGACTTTTAATCAATATGATCCGTTTGTACATAAAAAATTTTAAGAATATAATTGTGAAAAATTGCACGCAAAATGATTTTATATCAAAGAATCGCCCGGTTAACGCGTTATGCGCATTCACTCAGTTGTAAAGAATAGCAATTTTGGGTGGCTTTTATCAACAGGCTATTCTGTAGTAAATTGCGATGAATGCGATAACGGATAGTTAAATACTACACTAATGTCCAGTAATGCGTGTATATAAATATTATCTGGAATATCTGGAGCGGCGCGAATCAGCCTGCTCCAGAATACCGCACTTGCGGCAGAACACATCGCCCAGCTCGATCGTAACTATTTACTTTGCAGCTAGATGTCACCAAAACGCTTAATACGTTTTAGCAATATACAGGTTAGCGGACAATTTTGAAGCCTACAATGGTATCATATAACATTGGATGACCTACTAGTACGTAGCCCTATGAGCGTGTTGTATTTAGAAATATTACTATTCTTTTGATTAATAATCGAATAATAAACAAGAGTTATAGTTACAATTAATTAGCTACTCACGGATATACGGTGGCGTTGGAGTCGGAGGAGGCCGGGGATTCGAGTACAGCCGGCAGTTGTTGGAAGCGCCGATAGCTATCTATTATGGTCGCCTGCGCAACACGCCCGTACAGATCTGTAAACAACAACATATATATTCCTTCATTAATAAAGCTACAGCAACAGAACATAACTGTAACTGAAATGGTTTTTTATGTACAGTTTATTACATATAAAGCTGTGTAAATTGTACAAACGGTGGATTAATGCCTATTGGTATACTGGACAGAGTTTCACAAGTTCACCCAGCCGTTTGCTTTTTTATCATTCTTACCGCACGCTGCCTTCCGACACCTAATTAAACTCCTTACTTTGCACTCAGCCGCCAGCCGGGCTATTTCGTCCAGCGAGGCGTGCTCGGATCTCCCTCGGCGGATGCATCCAATACGGTTAAATACAAAGCGTGTGCAACGTACCGACGACCCCGTATATATCGTCGGGCACGTTGGTCGCGGCCGGCCCCTGGTCCACGCCGTTCACGTAGAAATGCAGGACGCCATCGTCCTTGCGGACGACACCCGCAGTGTCACCCTCCTGTCATACAAATAATTAATTAGCAAAATTCAAAATGAAATGGCAGACCCGTGTCAACTTACATATACCGGGTCATACCATTACATTCAGGACTAAGTATTGTTTTATCAAAATGCCGAGCATTTAATGCGGCAAAAAAAATCCATAGATTCTGATTCAATACTTTATAATTCGTTTGCGTCAACTATATTGAATGTAGAAAGTTTATCTAATCTAAAAGCGTCTCATCCTAAGAAATAACTTTGTATTTTGTTTTTTGTTTTAATTATTACAATATAGTTCAATTTCATCCCATTCGGTCATCCCTCTAGAACCACAAAACTAAACAACCATAGAATAAGCATATAATATGAATTATATTTAACGAATCTCAAACAAATCATGTAAACAAGCTTGGCTGATGGTTCAGTATATTTGTCAATAGTAAAAATATGTATATAAAGTAGGATGCACTAATTAAATCCAATGCAATTTTAAATGTGCATAAAGAAAAGCAAAAGTTTACTAACAGCAAAATAAAAATGTTTGCTCGATGCTTAAACATTTAGAATAATTATAAATTTACATATTACAGTGAACTATAACTATTCATCGCAAACGCAAAGACACAATATTTCCTGGTTTCAAACGTTATTATATACACATATAATTATCACTCTTTTAATTTACTGACAAATCATGTATGTTTAATGATAAACGTATATATTATATTTATTACTACCATATCCATGTGCAATGCACAGGTAATCGGTTGTACAAACAGGTGAATGTTAGAGTCAAATCGCAATATAATATCAACTTCATCAACTTCAATATCAACTTCATCACCAGAAACCTTCGCTGTGTATTCAAAATATCTTTCTCTTTGGAAATCGTTAACAGTATCCTTTGCTCCAGAAATATCCAATTCGCACATAGATTGCTTAACGTCAAAAAACAGCCAGCTGATACATGTCATTCCGTAAATGTTCAGATTTACATGGTCTTTCCATGTAAACATTATACCTCACCATAAACATTAGAAAGTTGGAATCGTTCAGAGATTGTCAAAAAATTAAAATATGTATACAAATATGTATGTAGCGCAGCTCGTAGACGGAAAATAAAGTATTTATCAAAAACGAGTCCATTTACGTACGCTGTCTAACGGGATGGATACTGACCTTCAACCGGTTGAGGTTCTTGGTGTATTTTGGTATCAAGATGATGTTGTTCTGGATTACGTCTTCACCAGCTAAGATCCAAGTGCCCGTTCTGGAATTAAATGTGGGTTTATTTTTAATTGTCTTCTTTCCTGAATTAGGGGATTCTACTTAAACTTGTTATATCTCTTATTGTGTTATTCTATTATAGTCTTCGGATATTCCACAGAATGCAACAACAAAACGTAAAGACTATCAAATAATAGAATAAATAATAGAATAAAGGATAGACATAAATATATCATCTACTACATGTTAAACAAATAAAGATAAAAAATAATGTAATCAACGCATGCCCTTACTTGGTGTTGCTAACGCGGTAGGGGAACTTGAGATCGCTAAATGGATGCTGCGTGACTCCGATCTCGATGCTCCCGGCCCACTTGGGTATCACCAGGTCGAGCCGCACTTGGAACAGCTCGTTGGTCCTCAGCGTGCGCGTGGTCGTCACTATCCCGTTATGGAAGTATTCGAACGCACTGCACGACAGGTTCGACAAGCAATTATTAATGCATTTTTTAGTGTGCAATTCATTTAACATTTAAAATGTAAAAAAAAAATATAGATTTAAAACTACAAGGATTTTCTCCAGCATTGTCTATACTATATTACTTTTTTCTTTGATTAACACTCTTATTGTTTTGTATAAGCGATTTCTGCGCCTGCAAAGCGAAGGCCCAATAGAATATAAACATTTGATTCGATGTTTTATAGAGTGCTATATCAACATTAATATAAAAACGTCATCAGATATTATATTAAAATTAATTTGTAATAATATTATTTATATCTTTATTTCCTCTATAATATAAAGTTATAATCCCAAAAATAAATTTGATCGTTTTTACCACATTCATAATTGAATCTACAATTGAAGTAACTGACTATTGCATTGTAAATATGCTGTAATATTACTTTTACAACAGTTGCAAACATGTGTCCTTTTATAAAGCTACAAAATAATGTTTGGCGCAAACTATATGGAGCTTGCAATCAAGCTTCAAGTTTATCAGAAACATCCCTTCATAACCATATACAATTGAAATAACATGAAATATCAGCCTTAACCCGTTTTCAGGATTGTCATGAACATTTTTAAATACTATAGCAGCATCTTTGTACTTTTCAAACAATCTAACTTAAACAAACATGAAAACACTTGCGCAATATCACAAGCTGTGGATGCGAGTAAAATAATAGTAATTGTTGAACAGTAATAAAACTTTTGATAAAAAATACTTTCTGTGGAACTTTTCCTGCATGTGCCTTTTGAAAATAACTTTTACAGTTATCTAAATCTAATCTAAATTTTACATAATTTATCGTAAAGACACTAAAGTATAGGCAATTCTGAGCTATTCTATGAATAATCTAAATAATAATAAGAGTAACAGGATTAGAAGCAACTAAGCAACACTAAATGTACTCACTTAGGCCTATGAGCAGTCTTGCCATCGTTAATAATAGTAACATGCGAATCACGCAGCGTATGAAACAAAAGACTATCCTCGTCTATGCGGGGCCTCGAACGTGTTGTCTCCGCTGGAAAACAACAACAAAACAACTATTATTTATAATTAAGATAGTTATTAGGGTTGCTAGTCTACTATACATTTATTTACGTGTCACTACTCTCTCTATCCCTTATGATATTAATGTTATACAAAGACAAAGGTCTTGTCTTCTCCAGTATACTCTATACTAATATATAAAGCTGAAGAGTTTGTCTGATTTTTTGAACGCGCTAATCTCAGGAAATATTGATCCGATTTGAAAAACTCTTTCAGTGTTAGATAGCTCTTTTATCGAGGATGGCTATAGGCTATATTTTGCGCGCGGCTTCGCACGCCTTGCTATTCAGAATTTCATAATGGCAATAAGTAAAAATGTAGTATATGAATTTAGATATTCCAAGGATAGCAGAAAATTTCACGGTATAGGGAGAGGGGAATTGTTATACTCCAAATGAAATGCGCTTGAAGTCGCAGGCAATAGCTAGTGGTAATATATGGATATCAGAGTGTTCCTAATAATAATAGTAATTGAAAACTACATTCAGATAGTCATAAATATAGAGTGAGAATGTATGATACATAACAGGCCAATTTTTCTTCACTTACAACTAATTGGTACTAGTCCCGGTGGTTCATTCAAGTTGACATGAAACGGTTGCAGATTGACATCGTACACTGGACACGCAACACTCTCAAGTACTTCTTTCCCAGCTTGTATTTGAGTCACATATTGTAAGGGCTTATTTACTGAAATACATAAAATAAATACACATTAACTAAAATGCGGAAATAATTATTATAACTACATTTGAAACCAGTTTTGCTCTTGCAGTAATTGAATTTTAAAAAGGCAATAAATATTCTATTTATTAACTAAAAATGAATCTTATATTCCAGGTGTGTCATTTCTAAAACGACGATATTTCTGTAATCTTTCTCACTCCAAAATTCCTACGTTAGTGTACATTTACAGATTTACACCATATAAATAACCTATCTGGAATGTTTTAGGACTATACGTTCAGCGGCTTTGGCTGTGCTTTAGTCTTTGGGTCTGGCAGTCAGTCGTCTTCCTGTTTAATACATTCTTATACTACTGAATTATTGTTGTAGAAATCGTCATAAAGTAATGCTCACCACTCACTAATGTACCGTCGTCTTGGACGATAAGATACTGTTCTCCCGCATTAAAATCATTTTCCATATTGGTTGTGGTCAAATATGCGTATCCCTTTTCCATTCTGTAATCTGTTTGAGTTTTAAATCTTCACTTTTAGTAACTCCATTCGAGGTTCAGTAAACCAAATTAAAGAAACATTGCTTACCTTTCTAATTACTTATATTACCACTCTTATTAGCATAGTTGTAAGTCACATAAAAGAATAAACTGGACGGAATTGTAAATTAATTTATAATCAAATTATTTAGTACAAACAATCCGCAGTTACAGCGATGTTTATAAAGATTTGATTTAATCAGGTTTTCTCGTGACAGTTATCGGTGACAATAACCTTTAAATTTTGACACATCAATTTTTTTCATGGTAATGTTAAATCAAAGACAAAGTTACTCGTAGCGAATGCTTCACAATTGACTGTATTCCGGATAGCATGAACGTAGTTTTTGAGTTCTATGGGTTGATATATGGGAGCTCGCAGTTTTCCAATAACCATTGTTTGAATTAAGTCATTCATCATTACATCTTTTCGTAGAATACCCGCGTGAGCATCCCAATCACATAAATGAAACCTGCAGAACGTTACATCAGGGCGAAAACATTGTTTAACTTGTGGTAAATCAAATGCGCAACCGTAGTATATCATTACTCCACAGCTTTCCAGCAATCTTATCATAACATCTTCATATCGTCCTCCGAGGCAATTGAGGCCTAGAATAGGTCTCGTCAGAGATGTATCAAAAGACGTCAACTCTTCAGCTTCTTCGACTGTATAAACCGCTGTAGCACCAAGGCCCAGTAAATATTCTTTTATTTCTTCATAATCGCAATGATTCGCAACTATGTTAAACGTGTTAATACCCCAAGCCTTGCATAACTGTATAACACATTGTCCACATGGACTGTTAGCTGCATTTTGAATGACTGTTTCCCCAGGCTTCAATTTTCTGAAGTCTTTTAGCATTCTATAAGCATTGCATGGTGCTATTGTCAGCATCGATGCCTCAGGTAGTGGCAGTTTAGAAGATATAACATGAATATCCCTTTCGTGGAATACACCATAGTAACGCCATGTTCCTAAAAGTCTTGATGTCAGAACAACTCTGTCACCTAAATCAACTGTACATACACGGTCTCCAATCTCCACCACTTCACCTACACCTTCATCTCCAGGAATAGTAGGCAAGCAGGGCAAACACAAATTTCTTCCTGAAAAAAATAAAAATACAATTAACAAAAACCATTATTGTGGACTGTGAAAATACTAGGAATAGATATGGTTATTAAAACACTATTTGTTATAATTTAAACAATCTTTATTACATTTTACATTTTAAGACTATATTACAATGCTTATGTACACAAAAAACAATTAACAATAGATTGTATCTTCCTTAACATATTCTATCACTCTTCATCTCTTCATCATTCTTCATGTGAATTGTAAAATATATTTACAACCAGTAAAACCTGTTGGTGTAAGCGCATTGGCCAAAGCTTTCTCATAATTTGCAAATTTTACCATTTGATGAACAGGTCCTCTCAGTTTCCCTGCGCACATTAAGTCGATAATGTCATCCATCATTTTATCTCTCTCAGATGATGATGCTTTTTCATTCCAAGCGGTCATCCAAAATCCGTGAAAGGATAAATTTTTAAAAATAAAAGCAGAAGTTGGAATGTTTACTGGGTCACGAGACATGCCACCATATGTGACCATCTTTCCGGAATGTTGTAAATGCCTCAGCATTTCCAAAGAGCTTTTGCCTCCAATGCAATTCAATGCTAAGGCTGGTTTTTCAATTTTTTTATCTTTAAAAATTGGTGTCGTTCTTAATTCTTCTTCTGTAAGAACGTACGTGGCTCCTAAGCATTCCAAATATTTCTTTAGTTCATTAATTTCTGGTCTGTTTCTTACTATGTTTATATTTTTTACTCCCCAGGCTTTACAGAGTTGAATGACATTTTGACCACAAGCACTGTTGGCTCCATTTTGAATAACTACAAGGCCTTCTTTCACTGGTTTAAAGTCTGATAACATTCTATATGCAGTGCAGGGGTTCACTGTGAGTGTTGCAGCTTCCACTGTGCCCAAATCATCTGGTACTACTCTAATAACATCCTTGTTAAACACACTTATGTCACGCCAAGTACCTTGAACAGGTTTTGTAATAATAACTTTATTACCAAGACATATACCAGTTACACTTTTTCCCACCTCTTTAACTATGCCTACTCCTTCATTTCCGGGAACCGAGGGCAAGTTTACCTTAACTGGATACTTTCCTGAAACAAATTATTATATAAGAAATGAATGATAAAGGAGTAAAGAAAAGTAGAAAAGCATGAAATAAAAATACATAATGTTTTTGTCAAATTTTCCAATGTACTAAATTGATAACATAAAAAGAAATAAATAAATAAATACCTTCAGAAGGTTCTTCATTTGGTACTAGTGTAATTTACAGAAATAAATTTTCCACGCTGTAAAGAAACAAGCAGCATGTATTCATCATTTTCAATTACCTTGTATAGTATTAATATCAGCCGGGTTGACCGGCGCTGCCAGCATTCGGACCAATACTTCTTGACTGTCTAGTGGTGGAACTTCGACTTCTCTAAACTTAACAACTTGAAGTGGATCTCCAAATTGACTGTACACCAATTGTTTCGACATTAGATTTCTAAAACTGCCCTTGAGTTTCATACCACCGATGGATGCGCATTTTATTATTGAGAGAGTTGCTCGTGTACAAGGTAGAAGCGCCATAACGTTTTTGATTAAACTTAATCAAAATATTAATACGACAGAAATTTATCCAGTAGGTACCTTACGTACCAGTGACAGATGACATGTGAATTTGGCATTTGACATCACATAATAACAACTATTTTATATTTTGACATAGAACGTGGAATACCAGTAGCACGATATATTAATTAAAAACTCAAGCAAGTTGTATTATGAACTTTTTTGTCCAGTGAATTGAAAACCTTAGCAAGCTAAGAAAAACCAAAAAAAAACCTGTATTTAATTTAGCATGCACAATAACATCATTACCAGAATAGGGATTATACTTCATGACAAACTAAAAGAAATCGTGGATACGGTAGCAAATAACAGACAAACTAATTGTTCCCAAGAAGAAAGAAAAAATGTATAATCATTGAAAATAGTAAGGGTATATGTAGTTATCCAGGATAACTGATCCTGCTTCATAGCTACTGGTAATGAAGTCACTGTTAATGACGTTAAATTTATTTCGTGATTAAAATGATATGGGCTTTTTTATATTAAAAAAACAGTTTTTTGATGAATTTATTATCCAATATTTCTCAACAGTATTAGTAGTTAATCAAGTTTATTTATCTATAAATTCTGAATGTCATGGAGGTTCTTTTGTAAGGAAACGTATCACACGGAGATCTAGATCCTTTCTTGCCATAGGTGCTGCACAGCTCGGTGGAGCGGTAGCTTCAGGTGGAGGCATTTGAGGCTTAGGTATTCTAAAACGGCGAGCTCGTGTCAGTTGCCAAGTGGTGCTAGTGTGACGAAGGCCACCGTGAATCATTCCGGCCTCTTTATCAATGGCTGCGGGAACTGGACGAGGAGCACTAAACAGAAAAAATATATAATGCATTAGTAGTTACATATATTTACCTGATATAGTGCGCTATTAAATTATTATTCTTTGGATTTCTTTAAAAACTTCGCGTGTTTTCTATGCAAAATGAGTATGAGATTGAGGAATAAGGAAAATATTATTTATAATCTACCTTACGCCATTTAACCCCTAAGTTCTAATACAGTTATTTATGATTTTCTAGGATTAATTGCCTGTAAAGGATCAACAGCTTGTTTATTTGTCTCCAGCATAAATTATGGTAAAACCTTTCATATTTAACCGGTATGATGATAAGCATATAAACATGTAAATGGCAAAATATACTGTTACCCAAAAAGATGAAATAAAACATTGACGGTTATGTTGTTCTTACTAGCTGCATAAAGCAGAAGTTCGTAGACGTGCAGGTGCAATTACTGACGGCAGTTCCGTTGATGAATTTCGCTTAAGTCCTGTAAATTCATAAAAAGGGGCTGTAGTGTATGTATTGTATTGAAGTCGTACAAAGACTATGCGAGCGCGGGCATTGGAAGTGACGTCACAGCTCTAGTGAACAACTTTTGGCGGGAAGAGAGCGCGGGAAGGAACGCGGGCGCTGCGGCTTATAATTCGGTTTGAGGCGGGAAAAGGTACGTGGTTTACGGGTAAAAGGTAATTATTGTTACTTATAATATTGTCGAATGAGTGCTTGTGATTATTTAATTATGTAGTCGAGTATTAATTCGACTACAGTGTAGGAGGCGCTCCCCATAACAGTATGTTATATTTCAATCGAATATATAAATTTAGCAAACCTTCAATTACTTAAAGTTATAAATAGAAGGGGAATGTACGTGAATACCAGAATTTTTGACGTTTACGATAGAGCTTCGGTCCCTCCACTTTTGTGAACAGACTGGACAAATAGAGCGACGTATGGACCATTTCGGAACTTGCTCTTTTTGAATCATTGGCGCTTTTTGGAAAGCTGGAATTTCTAGCTGCACCTGGACATATATTAATGTATCACTAAAAAGTTACTTGTTTAAACGGCGACAAAAATCACTTTCTTCAATTTCAAACAATTTGAAGCTTTAGGTTAAGGTTAGGTTTTATGGATTACTGAACTTTTTTATATGTAGTGTATATGTAAGTAGACGTTTCGAATTTAAATTAAATTAGGAGATTTTTATTACTAACCGGTGCTGTAATATTAGTGGGAAAAGCAAGGATAGACGGTATGTCCATGTCGCGTCGCGTGGATATTCTGGACACACGGGACCGGGACGCGCTGCGCTCCGCCGCCCGATAGTTCAAGCCGTGCATACATAAATCATTCGGTTCTCTGCAAGTATACAGTGAACCTTTCTTTTATTTATTTATTTATGTAATGGTTATTAATATTTAATTATTACTTTAACTGCTACTATTGGGTTATTTGATAGCATTGGATTATTGAATAATCCCGGTAGGATTATTTGATAGCATTATTTCTAATTCGATTGCCAGCCTATAATTATTACATACTTAGTAACCGGTTTAAATTATGATACTAATTTATATAAATCTTATTGGCATTACCACAATAGTGTAGATAAGTGCGAGCCGATTGTACTCAGTAAACTGTGAGAAAGTTGCTGGTTGCTGGTAATGTAATAGATATAATTGAATTGCCAGTGAAAGTAACGCGAGAAACTTTATTCTTTTGTTACCAAATTTGTACTTAAGTAATTATTGTAGGCAATTAAGTTACAAGATCCTTGTATAACTCGATGTGTTTTCGAGGTACACAAAGATAGGTACAGATTTAATATTCAATAATTATTTGGCTAATAAATTTTTAGAATAAACTAGCTGACCCGGCAAACGTTGTTTTGCTATATAAGTTATAGTTAACACCCCTGCAGCCCCCTTACCCGAGGAATTTCCCTAAAATCCGTTCTTAGCTGACCTCTACTCGCCGAAAAGAATATCCCTACCAAATTTCAAGTCTCTAGGTGTTCTGGCTCCAAAGATATCGTTATGAGTCAATATATATCGCTGTAATTCTCCTATATATATTACCTGACCCAGCAAACGTTGCTTTGCTGTATAAATTATTTTGCCGTTGTCGCAATATTTTTTATTGCTGCTCCTCTCCTATTCATTTTAGCGTGTTATATACATGTTATATACTTCCCCGATAAATGAGCTATCTAACACTGAAAGAATTCTTCAAATCGGACCAATATTTCCTGAGATTAGCGCGTTCAAACAATCAAACAACCGAACAATCAAACAAACTCTTCAGCTTTATATTATTAGTCACCATAACAGGCGAAATGCCTATGTTTAATTTTCACGCACGGCTAGCGTGAATTTATCCCACATTTTTTTATAAATACACACAATATAACACTTAGATATTTTGATTACACTCACACATAGAACAATCAAATTTTATTTTATAACAACATCTTTCACTCCGTTATCGGAAAGCGGGTAACTAGTCAAAGTGGTCCTTCGAGCCGGATTTTTGTTCTCAGTGAAAATCTCATAACTCTCACACTCTCTCTCGTCTCCAGGTGAATTCTGCGAGAAGAAGATCCCGTTCTGCACGCCGGATTTCAACCCGTGCGCGAACGGCGCGGCGTGCAGCGACCACGGCAGCCACTACACCTGCAGCTGCCCCAAGGGCTACTCGGGACAGAACTGCACCGTCAACGCCGACGACTGCATCAATCACATGTGCCAGGTGGGGGAAGAGGGGGGGGGGAGCCTGGGGCTGCATTGGTTTGAATGTTAATTAATCAGTCTTACCCAAAGGCAAACCTATTTAAAATATAAATTGTTTGTTAAAATATAAACTGCTTTGAACTTAAATATTGTCTGTTACATGTTAGTGAATATTGATATCTGCTTTACTCGTATATGGTAAACGACACGATAAAATAAATTGGCTTGGCCTTAACAACCGCAATTGGCTTTAAGACCTGTTCTATAAGTTATGACCGTAAATTCATTGTTTGAAGCTGTGGCTTTTGTTATTAAAAATAAAAAATAAAAAAAATAAGTAAAACAATTTGTATCCGTCCAGAACGGCGCGACGTGCGTGGACGGGCTCGAGGAGTACCGCTGCGCGTGCGGCGCGGGCTACGCGGGCCGCTACTGCGAGGCGGCGCCGCACGCCGCGCTCGGCACCTCGCCCTGCGCGCACCACGACTGCGTGCACGGCGTCTGCTATCTGCCCGGCCCGCAGCACCTGCGCCTGCAGGTACCGCACACAACCCTTGCTGCCTGCTAACCCCCCTCTCGCCCTTTTTATGGAAATCCTCAAAAGGTTCTACTGTCCTGTTATGGTAGTAACGCTCGGCCCTCGCGACCTGCGCCTGCAGGTACCCCATACACCGCTACAGACACACTGCTCCCCCCTCTTCCCACTCAGACCCCCCCCGGCCTTTTTATGGAAATCCTCAAAAGGTTCTACGGTGCTGTTGTGGTACTAACGCTCGGCCCTGCTTAGAGACTCCGACTGCAAAACCAGAGGTAGTAGGTTCCATTCCCACCCGGGACAAACTTTTGTGTGTGCAGCACATCTGTTTGTTGTGTGTCTGGTGATAAAAATATATATATAATCATTATATCATATGTACATATGTATTTTTATCAGCTGCTTACCATAACACGGGCATTAAATTGCCTAATTTGGAATCGGATAGCCGTGTGTGGCATTGCCCTAAGATATTATCATTATTATTTGTGTTACAGGACGACATAATGA
>DWQT01003027.1:0-13105 GCA_018244895.1 Myscelus amystis hages | reverse complement strand
ACATTCGATGTATACACTGAGTGTACGGTGTATAGTGTCGTAGTCTGAACCGGCCTTAAGAGTAGTTGATTGGGAGAGAATGCTTTTAGCATTTTCTTGTACATTATTCATTCAACCAGAGTTATAACAGCGCGCGGTATTAAAGTTGATCTGAATTTATATTAGACTTTAGAGGTAAGCTATCTTAGGTTTTGAAAACTTGGAAGGCATATATCTTATATGTATGTATATACAAAGGCTTGTGCATTATAGCAGCCAAGTCATATGAGGCGAATTCACAATTGGTAAAAAAATTACTGGAAGCAATGGTTATTATAAAATCAAATACTTTTGTTTCTTATGGAATTCCAGAAGCATTTACGATGTTTTGCATACTTCTCGCTATCAAAGACCGCAGCAGGTAGCGTTGATATAGTTTATTATTTGTTTACTCTGTCGCGTTTGCTCGCTACTCGCTCTCGGTACAACAAGTACACAAAGCCGTGTACTAATGCTATGTAAATATCCAGGGTAATGCCGCCATGTATTATTCATTGTTGAAGCGAAATGTAGAAAAATTCTGGAGGTTCGTTTCGTATCACTGATAGATGGATATCTTTCTTGTAAGCATTTGCATGTACCTGTATATTACAAATTGTAAATTGATCCTATACTTGATGTAATTCCACGCTTGATATTTTAAGTGAAATTGATTTTGAATAGCTCGCATTCAAACTTTGCTTTTATATCTTATCCGCATAATACGGATGAATTTAATTAAATTATTTCCTATGGCAATAGATATTGTTTAAAGTACTTAAAATAGATTTATAATTACAATTATTATTTGTAGACATAACATTTCTAGTCAATTAATGTAACAACGATAGAGTTGAAAAACATGCTGTATTACTCAGTGCATCATAGTCTAACTACCGATTACGTTAATCTTGACTAAATTGGGAGTGACATTGGCGGGAAACTAGAGTAGAACTTGCTCAGAGTGCATAGATGACAATAATCTGGAATTCGCAGTCAAATATTGATGAGCATTTACATCATTACTTGTAGACGGATAGTAGAGTAGATAATGATTATCGTTGTCATAGTTTCGAGTATCTACGGGCTCAATGTCTACCGTTCAATACTAATTCAGAGGTATCTCAATTTAATCAGATATAAGGTTATTTAGATAATATCTTAAAAACTATATTTACTTATTGACCAGCTTACCGCTATAAAATTTCACACAAACAGGCTGGGGTCAGCGTTACTTACCTGTAAAAAAGAAAAAGACGGCTTTATTACGTTGTAGATTTTTATTATCAGATTACTTTTAAAATAATGTTATTGCTATTTGCCCAATATCTGTCGATTATTGTTTATTTTTATCGACATTGAACGGGGTCTGGAGGTGAGGCTGGCATAAAAATGTGAGAATACAGTCTATATCGATACACATTTCTCTTTGAGCTAAAAGCCTTTAATATTTGCAGCACGGCGAATTTAAGGACCTATAAATTTTTGTCATTAGGATAATAATAAGAGTTGAAGTGGTGTCGCGGGAACAGGATGTTAAAACGTCTTTTGTTCGAGAGCTCATATCGCGCATACCAATGATCTCACAACTTGTACAAACCGCCAACAATTTTTTCCTCTCCAATCGTTTGTTAAGATTCTTAATAAGAACGCGTCCATTTAGTTGCGTTATGTCTATGGGCAATGTGTTCTAATTGGCATCCAAAGATTGATATTTCTTAATCGTTGGCCAATATATGTGAGTATGTAAAAGTTGATAAATCACTCAAATCAGCCGATTAACTACAAACACGTCTTCATGCAAGTAAAAAGGATTATTGTATTTTGAAGTCTAAATTGTGACTATGGGAAGGGAGCCCATAGCACCCAGTATCCACTGTTCGATAACAACAGCATTTTCATTTTGTGTCATATTGACGCAGTCAAGTAGACGCATCAGGTTTATACACCCTTTTATGAAAATAGACTCGTATGCGCTGCATTCGAATATAACTACGGTTTACGGCCAATATACGACTTTATTTCACCTAATATAGTACTATATGTATAGTAGGTATTTATAAGCATCGTACACAACAACTGCACGTCTGTCAGTTACCGGCGCTCGAAAGTAATGTGACAGCGCTAATCCAACGCTTACGACTCAATCGAATGATTATTTTCCTAACTGTGTAAAGACAAATTACCATACACTAAGAATACCGACAATTTCCTATATTACTCAGGAGCACAATATTACCACCGGGAAATAAAGCCGTAACCATCATTAGGTATTAGCATAACAGCACCGGGCAAAAAGCTGGCAAATTTCAGAAAATATGCATCGTGCGGCAGTATGGCGAATCGTAACGACAGTCGGGGGAAAGTCTCACAGTGGTTGATTTATAACCGCATTTGATAACTTATTTGATCACATTATGATAGCGAAAAGTGTCAGGAAAGCTCATAAGGTGCGGCGATGCAAATCGCTCGATTGAAGGTGGACATAACGGGTGGCAGTCGGTTACATTTGCGTGACCGACCTGCCTCCGGCTGCATCTTCATAACGGAATAGAAATCATCTAACAACCGTGAGGAGGTGCCGCAAAAAAGGGAAATCAGCAACCGAGTTTAGAGGTAAACGACATTTTAATTCCCATCAGTGTGAATACATTAACGTACGCTATGCGTAATCGACAGGTAATGGATTGATGGGCGAGGTGCGAAATGACCATTCACAATCTCACATGACTCATATACGCGTAAAAATAGCATTATAAATTTTAACAGCAGTTGGACTACGGTGTCACGTTTATAATAAGAATAAGTTAATTTAAATAAAAATGTACGAATTAGTATGCAACTGTGCGCACGGATCTTTCCATTGTTTTCGCTAAACGACATCAAAGTTGTGGCGGCGATGTGTATTTAGCATGTGAAATAAAATTGTCCGTTTTCTAAGAATTTTGTAACAGCTTAACAGGTGTAGTTCGTCATCGATTGATTGATCAGCGGTATTTTGTACATTACTCGTATCCACTTGATGTATTTATTGTTCGATACGTGCACTAACTTTCCGCTCGCTTCTCAATAAACGGACGTACATGGGAAAAAAATTAAAAACTAATTTGTATATTACATATGAAACTGTTAAGTTTATATTTCCAATATGAAACAAGATCTACCAATACTGTGTCACTATATTATTTTGTTTTTCTTACGTCCTTTTAATTGATATTAAGTTCTTTTTTTTCCTAGCCTTATAGTACCTACATAGAAAAGAACAAGACATGTCGTAGTTGACGATTGCTACTAATAATTGATAATAAAACATTTAGTTATATTATACTCATGTTACGATATCACCTTCCGACATCCACAGCCTCGCTCTCATTTAAATGAATTTCCTATAACATTTTTTTTAAATAAGCAGAATTATATTGTCAATAAAATGATTGTCAATTCCATGCTCGTTATGGGTATATAGATTGATTGGAATAAGCAATGTATGTGATAAATTTAAACTAAAATGTAAATGGCAAAGTGTCTATTAATAATAATGATCTCGTGTTTGCTTATGTCACGGCAATTACACTTTAAAGTCTCTTTATAAGGCTCCACCCAACAGGTGTCGATTTACAATATGTATGTAAAGTAAAGTTGAATATATATTTTAAAACATTATATATTAAGTAATTTTCGTATTTACACCACAAAATTTCATATCATCATAACAAACATTAGTCGCAATTTTTTAAGCAGTATCTATGAAGATTAGGAAATATTCACTACGATAAAATCAAAATTTAATTGAGATAATAAATTAATTAATATTTCAGTATTACGTAATGATAAATGTTGTATTAAAGTGACCACGAAGACAAAACGTGTGTTCAAGAAAGAAGCGAGTACAGACAAAATACGATTCCATCTTCGATTGTAAACAATTGTAACGCAATGGCAGACACAAAGAGTTCGGCTTAGTAACAATGTTTTTGTGAAGAATTTGAACAATCTAATGTCGTAACTTTTCTAATATTCTTCATAATTAAGTCTTTTTATCTTTTATTAAGAAAAAAATTTGCGCTAGAATCCAGAACAATATGTTACATAATATTTTCATAAATATACACAGTATTACTTTATTTTAAACATTGAATTAATGGCGATACTTTATTTGGCTGCTAACATTATTCTTATTTTACGATCAAGAATAAGAGATTATTCGAACACTGATCACTTTTGTACACCAATTGCGAATCCATAATATAAACAAAAATGGACCTTAGCTCTTTGAGTTAAGATTCAATATATTTAATTTGCGCAATATTTCGAACGTGTAACCTTTTGTCACGAAAGCTGCACTATTCATCTACACATGTCCCGGGTGTTGGTCACGTAAATGTATTAGACATTGATTCGATCAGTTGAATAGTAAACAATGATAATACATTCTCGTGTACTCATTTCACATTACTTTAATCGATACCCATAAAGAGTAAGCTAGCCCTACATCAATCGTTCCCGCCATATTTGGATTTAACGAATGGTAGTAAGTGGGCAAATTTAATTATTTATTACTTAGTACGAGTCACGGTGGCACCTTAATCGATACGGTTGTGTAAGATAAGTTTTTATACCTACTCATACTATTTATTGGCATCGTAGGTGGGTACATGAAACAAAGAGAAAATGTAAACATCAGTAACATAATCAAGTTTATGACAGATCATGTAAAATGTAACAAATATCAATTAATTATTCATTATTACACGGTCAAATATGGCTGAGTAAAAAGCAGTCGGTCATTAGGATAGATAGACTATAATATAACTTCACTTTTTTAGGTACTCCACGGAGAAATATTTAGTTTTACTAGGATTTATTTTAATAAGAGATATTCTATTACGCATTAAAGGATGATTGTGAAAAATTTACACAGACAGGTCGGTGTTTATAAGACCTCGCAGGCGCGCACACACCGCTGGTAAATCACAAGGATTTATAATAATCCACGTACATTCGCAAGGTTTCTCGAAATTATTCCCCATATTATTTATCAGATATTTGAAAAGTCGGGCGAAGGCGTCACGTCGCGTCGACAAAAAGGTCCACTAAAAACATGGAAAACAGTAAAAAATCAGGCTGATATTAAAATAAACGAGACATGCGTGGCACCGGTGCACTGTCAGTTTAGTCACGTGCCGCGGTAATGACAAATTCGCGACCATTGTTGTTACTGTTGACTGACGATTTTTTTAACGGACAAAACCGAAGGTTTTCATTTATAATAACAATGCGAACGTGTCAATATCATTCTATAAGTATTAATTATCTGAAAAAACGTCTTTTCTAAGCTGCGGTGAGGTATATTCCGAGGTCAGATCTCTTAGTCGGGGAGTTAATTTTCAATTAAATTTCCATCTCGGGTCAGAAGAGAAATCTGTTACCACGCGGTTGCCCTCGAACTACGGACGCGTGTAATTGCGATAAAGGCACACAAATTAATGTTTGCTTGACGCAACTGTTATTAGCGAGAGGCGTACGAAACACAGGTATAATTAGTGACCGCCATTGCTGTCCCACAAAACGTACTTGTCTGTAATGTATCCGAGACCGCGTATACCTTTAGAGATCCGGCTAACAAAGGGCAATTAAAAGGCTTCACGCTATTTTGACTTTTACATTGGAAGCATTGGGTTTGTTTTACGTTACAAAATTTAGACAAACAAAATCATAAGTTATGTGGCCGTGAGAATGCTAATTCAAATTCGCTGACAGTTTGTTATTGAATAATTAATGTCGCGTACATTGAGCGCATTACGTCCATCGATGATGTATGTATCAGTGTAAAAGAGGCAGTGTATTGACCGTGTAGCGAAAGTTCGCGGGTCGCGACTAGTCTTAGTAGGCGCGTATTAATTACAGCGTCACGAAGGTTCCATTAGAGGTCTCATTAAGTGAATAATGCTTGTGTAAACAATGAAGTGATGGGGGAATCACGCGACGGTGGCCAGCAGTCGAGCGTGGTTCTCGTCTTTTGTCCATTCGCACATCCGTCTTTGAAAGTGAAACACGATAAACGTGCAATTAATCGTACTGTCAACAGTTCAGTTGATGCGAAGCGGTGATTAAAACTGTACGGTTTGATTTCCTGTTCTATAACACCGCTATAAAATGCGTACCATGTAAACCCCGAAACGTTATCGAATTTTATGCGTTACGTTACGAAACTGTGTAAAAATATCTAAAAAGGAGTAGGAATCAAATATATAATTTAAATACATTTTTACCGTAATACAATTTTAAGGTTACTTTTTCAACGTATAATTTGTTTACTTACTTATTTTAATATCCATTACAATTATCTACGTTAATAATTTGGGTTTAAACATATTAGTATCTTTATTTCATAAGTCCTCTGTCATATTTAGTTTATTTCAATAATAAAGTGATGTCAATTACATCTTAAACATTGTATTACAAAAATGATGGCAAAAGAAATTTCAACTCCACATTAAAACCCTTACACGAAAGCTCATCAGATCTCTGTGCCTTAAATAATGTCTGTCATATTATTTCAGTAACGTTTCGTAATTGCCTGTGAAGGTATTTTACTGAAACGAAATCATAATCTATTATATTATTTATTATAATTGGCTATTTTCTTCAAAAAGATGACTGATGGCATTTATTTTGTCCCAAATAATATCTCAAACGAAATAATATCAATCTTTATAATAAAAAGCTCTCAGGTATCTGTTAAGGTAACAAACATGTTCAACTTATAAAATATAATATATTTACAGGAATATCATATAATGAATGTTTGTTTTTTTGGCAATTGGCGTACCTGCACGACCCAGAAACTTTGGCCTCTCAAATACTGTGGTCGTTCTGTAGGAATACCAGAAATCCTCTTTGTGTTCTTTTTGATGCATCAGATTATTGCGATTGATCTGAAGCTATGTCTAATAAGCGATAAACGTGGTTAATTTATAAGCATTCGGAAGACACTTATCTGCTTATATCGATTGTCTTCCACATTTATAGATTCCTTCAGTGGGACCCCAGTTATTCGTCCCCTGATGCTGTTTATTACAACCGGCTGAATTACATTATCTCTTACGGGTATATTATAAGAAAATGCTCGTTTGCAACATTAAACAAATCACTAACTAAATTGGACATTGTGAAAAATAAAATATGCGACCGACCTTGCCAACGGGCTTATGCAGCTTGACATATCGGAACTTGTCAAACAGTGTGCATGTACGGTCTCTGCAAATCCACTATAATCATTTCACACATCGCGAACATAATTGGTTATCACCTTATGGTGGTGTAAAATATGAGCGTAAAGTAATAATTAAATTCAGTAAGTGTTTCGGAATTAATGTTATCGAGTAATGATGATAACGTATAATGCTGCGTCGCAACGACGCCCGCGGGCGACAATGCGCTGCATTTATTGTCACAGTCACACTACCTAGATGCAAGATCTGATGATGAGACTGCTTTTTCATACTAAAATACACATAAACATACCTACTTCTTTATGCTCTCACGGTTACTACAAAAATAATATAGGAGAGACGCGCGACAGTAACAAAAAAACACTAGTGTCATAATATATATACGTATGTTTGTAATAAATAACGCATTCGCACAGAATTTACGTACATTAAGTTTACCTTAGTTTATTTTGAAGTTATGTAGGAACAAACTGACTTTGTGAGCGATAATAACAGAAGATACGGTCTATGTATAATTAAAATTGAAGTTAAGTCGCCATTCAAGGTGACAGGGTCTGAAGAGGTCGCGAATAAAGAGATTTATCGCGAGGGGGCATTTTGATTTGATACACTTATTGAAATTCCCGTTGCTTTGGTTAAATAAAAGAATTAAAAGAGAACTGGTTCTTAGGACAAAGGGCCCTCATAATGAGACCGGGCTATTGTGTGAAGAGCCCTCAAAATCAACTTGGATCTGCTTCTACAATATGCTTTTTTTTGTAATGGGAGCGCTTTTGCAAAAGATTGTTGCACTTCGTTCTCAGCTCAGCTGTGATTTACTGATCATTAATCTCGAATGAGTGTTTCCTTGGAATCATTGTTCACTATTATGTATTTAAACACGTTATATTAATAATAACTATGCATTTTGACGTCATAGCCGCTGAACTAATTTAGTTGGAAATTGGTAGGGCGATATATGGTATTAAATCACGATCATTACTAATGTAAAAGCTGAAGAAATCTTTGTAAATACCAAGATATTTGACACTCGGTGCTCTCTGCCTGCCCTGTTAGGGACCAGGTCGGTAGGGATGGCAGGGTGTGATAGAAAAATTATAATAAGCATTATATTCTTTTTAACACGCTTATTTAAAATCAAACACTACGAGTAGGTATAGCATACGGGATGAAACATCGTGTACGGGCAACAATTAAACACTTACTTTCTTATTTTTGGAACGAAGTTCCTTATCGCGCGTTGCGAAGGGGGCTAGACGGAAAAAACGGTGTTGCCTATTAAAAGAATTAAAACTTTATTACAATTCCTTAACTAATTAATCGAAAGGAACTTCGTTTCATTCGGGTGTCCCTTTTTAATATTTTATAGAAATAGAAAACAAGAAGAATTGTAAGTCCACCTAGTAAGGAAACTATATCACCACCACTAATATCCATGAAAAGCACCTTTTTAAGCTTTATTTGATGCGGTATAAGAATGTTAATGGTATATCGTTTGTTAAGAATGAAACGTTTGCGAATTATTCACGAACAGGTTATTAACGAACAGTTAATGTGTTTTAAAGCTCAAGAACAATTTACCCCCATTTATATAGACGTATAGTATTGTTTTGCAATTTTTAATCATGTGGCCTTAAATTTTATTTTATCTGATAGTTAGTACGTGTGGCGAAGTGGTGGTAACACTTCCAGACTTTGGAGCGCTCACACGATCGTTCCCAGAGGCTAAGACAAACGGTCTCCATCCCTAATTCCCAATATCCTTTGTCGCGCACACGGACTTCCTTATTGCGTTTGACGCTGAAACCGTTCAATCAGATAACAATCTCGCCGACCCAATCTCGACTATTTAGCGCGCGCAATGGGCTCAATTAGGGATATGGCGGATATGCGGGCCCCTTCCTACTGGGTGCGACGCGCCGCTAAAATGCGCTTTCCAGTGTAAACGGTGTGACCGTTGGAGACATTGTAACGTTACAATTTTGCACGGTGTCATTTTGTTTTCATATTTTAATTTTACAATATGCTTTTATTTTTTAAGTCTCTACATTCAAATATTTGACTATCATGTAATTTTTAATGTATATGTGACAGAAGGGAACAAAATGTTTTATTTTATTTTGAATTGACTAAGCTGCAAAAATTAGGTTAATTACGAAAGTCCAAGCTATAACTTGTTAATGTTTGTATATCAAAATGGTGCTAAAATGGACACAAATTAACATTAACAAGCAGCATTTTATCGTCTCACACACTTCATGTGACCCCCGCCGTTATTAATGTACAAACGATTTGAACTGCAACATTAAATTATTCGTTAAAATCAATGTTCGTGATCATCACGGATTTTCCTACTTAAATATACTAGTGAACAAAAATGTTAAAAGTTAGAGATGTTTCAGTTGTTATGCGAAGTTGAAACTATTATCACCGTTGTAAACTGCAAATAGTGGTGTCTTAAGACAAATTTTGCAAAGAGAACTCGTTTCACTTGACGCTTTGTTAACTTTTTCTCCGACTTTTATCGCTTTGAACACGCTACGAATTGTACGTACCTTTTACGATTTTCCAGACAGGTTTTATAGCGATAAGTACCGTCTGTTCCCAAGCAAAAGAACTATTATTCAACAGAAGCTTTTCAACAGGCATTCAGTACGCTTCCGCCTTTATTTCGAAAGGGACTAAGTTTGCGCAAGACCGCCGGAACGCTTCTCGACAATGGACATAGAAATTTTCCATTCACAAATAACGCAGATCGATCTGGCCCGTCATAAATACATCTCACAGTCAAATCTTAAGGTAATTTGTGACGATTTTGTAGCTCATTTAATATGCAAGGAATATAAAGTACAGACGGAATCGATTATATTGCAGCTGCAAATCAAGACAATCTGACTATCAAAGTGTGACGGCCATATTGGTGCGACAGCCGGCTAAAGCTCCACTTTGTATTCATTATTATATATGAAATATGGAGGGCGACTGCCGTCTGTGTTATTATGTACGTAACTTTGCGTTATCTATAAAATTACCATTGCAAGTGTCGCGCTAACATCGATCATATAGTCAATATCTAATTTAAGTGCGGATTTGTCCGCATTTAAATTAGATTCCGAGTTCCATTGTAAAGTTTCATCGCATTTCCTTCAATCGTATTGCCTGTTTCTTAGTATTTGATCTATTCTTAAACTTTCTTCGATTGACTTAACTTAGCTACACATATTTTTCTTTTATTTCTCATAACAATGATCAGACGATTATGGCATATCATTAGTATACTACCATAATTAATGATTTTGTTGGTTTATTAACAAATCTTCGTAGAAATAGATCCCCTAATCTCTACGACAGCCAATGAAATCTCCAAAGTGATGAGAGTTACACACTATGTTCACAGGCTGTGTTAGTGCCGGTACAAATTAGTAGATATCGTAAACCTGAGATGGACAGACGTGTGTATGCTTTAACACGAGCGACATGCAAATTA
The DNA here is from genome assembly GCA_018244895.1 of Myscelus amystis hages. Classification (NCBI taxonomy): domain Eukaryota; kingdom Metazoa; phylum Arthropoda; class Insecta; order Lepidoptera; family Hesperiidae; genus Myscelus; species Myscelus amystis. The sequence goes on along the minus strand of DWQT01003027.1, from coordinate 2,365 downwards.
TCCAAATATTTATTATGGATTCTAATATGTAAACGCGCTTGGATTGCACGATATATATAAATAATTTTCGGAGACAAACGGACTTTACAAAACGTTTCAAGTGGCGTCTTAAAGCCACCGAAGCCCTGGAGTCGGGTGCAAAAATGTTTATTTCATATCGTTATTACGCGCCGACCTGTCTTTGTCATAGTTATTTCTGGATGATGAAGTTTCGCTATGGTGCCGGCGTGTGTCAACGTTGCGTAACTAATCAGAAAAGAATATTCCTGAATCCGTAATCCAAACAACAGATCGCGAGGATCTAAATATTATGTCATAGACATCCACTTGAGTTGCACAATGAAACAGAAAATTAGGTATGTAATGCGATTGTAAAATAATCTTTCACTTTGAATAATTTCTCGCAGAGGAGCTGTAATGCAGCTTTCCTTAATCCACCACCGTAATCCTGAATGCCTATAAACGTTTTATGCTTAATTAATCTTGTTACAAGTTCATCTACATAATTAGGTATTTATGGAAACAATTATGACTACCTATGTAAGTGGGTGGCTGATTGAAAGGTTTAAAAGAGCACGTGAGGGGGTGAATGAAATCATAATACAATAAAGAAAATGGAAATTTTAGTTCTTGAAACGGAGCATCCTTAGCGTTTAGCCTCCGTAGTAGTTAGTTCTATTTAGTTTCAGTGTTTGTCACAGACCTCTGGTGAGAATAACATAAATCAGGTAATTGTGTCTAATACAGTTTCATGGAATTTCATCCACAAATCAGTTTTGAATAAATACTAAAAGACAGATTTGGTAATCAATCATTGTCGGTGATCCCTTGCGTGAAGAATTGATGGCCGAATCAAAAATGTCTGTCGGTGTTTATTACCTGATTCAGTATAAAATAAAAAAATTGAATTTGTTAGTTATTTGGTAACTAGGCTACGTATCTCAGTAACATCCACTGAAAGTCGAGTGCTCCAATTCTGGTTACACTTCTAAGTTGGGGAACTTAGAAACTTAAGTACCTATATTGCCCTACGCGCTTTACAGTTCTCTATAATCTTGGAAATATCATGGAATAACGGCACCGTGGAATAATAGTAAATAAGCTTCTACAATGCCACTAATGCCTTTGCCAATGTTGTCTGAATTTACCAATCGATAAATACGTTTACTCTTAATCCCTGCTAAAAAAACTCTTCATACGGGTGGTCATCCAATGGGCGGTCCAGGCCAGATTAGCTTAGCGCATTGAATTATTTGATATACGGAAAAGTCATATAGCATTTACTTAAGGTAATGAAAATATGGAAGCGGGAGGCTCGAGCGCTGCCGCGCGCCGTTATGTCGGCGAGGCCCGCATTGTGCTACTTTGATTTTATAATTTGTTTTAAACGTATTATCGACAGAACATCAAAATCATATCTTCAAAATTTAAGCAATTATTAAGCAACAAATATCTCTAAAAGTATGTATTCAAAGGCAAAAACTTTTTAATTGACTTTTAATTGGCAGTAATTGAAATGTTTTTTATTTTATAAGAAATTTTAATCATAAACGTTAACTTAAATTGAATATCCTAATCCACTTATAATTTTTTAATTGCATAGGTACGAATGTAAAAGAATGTTATATAAGACTATTGTTTAGAAACAATAAAGCTGTCGAGTGGAGAATAGACAACCTCACAATCTCCGAAGTACGCAGATATAATTAGCGCTAATCCCGCTTGTTTCTCTTTGTTAGCGGAGCGATTAAAATAATAATCACGATTCTAATACTCTGTAATGAGACGTTGTCTTCCTCTTTAATGAGGGAACACTGCACACTGTATAGTTTCAGGAAAGTATTTATAATTGTTACTTAATTTATTGACGAGGACAATTGATATACCTACCTGTATATCAATCAATTCAATCAGTATTCATTGGTAATTAATAGAACTCCATTAATACAATTGTTAGGAAAACACGTAGAACAACATGCACAAACTTCAAATCGAAACACAAATTGTTTGAATAACGGGTGTGCAAGTATGTACGAGTACATAACTTCAAATCAATATAGTTTATAAGTATGTTTAGCAATAGTAAGTTGTACATTTTAGTATTATGCCATTGTAGTGTAAAAGTTGAACGTGTGCGCCGGGCCCCAGGTGCACTCGCTAAGTAATAACTAGGTGTCTGCGGCAGCTAGTTGCTTTGTTGTCAAGCTGTCATTTCACCGTTTAGTTCAATTCGTAGTTGTGCCATACCGCACTAAACGCTCATGGGGTATTTAGGGCATTGTTTATGTTGTTAAGGCCGGTTCAGACTACGACACTATACACCGTACACTCAGTGTATACATCAAATGTCTCTGTGTGAACACGA
>DWQT01003026.1:0-13109 GCA_018244895.1 Myscelus amystis hages | reverse complement strand
CAATAAGCGCACCAACTCATTTTTGTAACACCTAATAACCTTATTGACAAATAAATGTTTTGAATTTGAATTTGAATATCATATCACATTAAGAGGCTTGTGAACTGATTTACGGTTATTCTCATGAAGTACAGTCAACGATGCGCTGACAATGTGCAATGGGAGTTTTCATTTTTTTATCATTATGTTCTATATAAAATTATGTTGTGGATTGTACAATCGTTATGTGGTAAGATCGGTTTTGCCAATTCGAGCTTATTATGGCCACACGCAAGTATTACGAATCAGGTGCATTGTTATAAATGCAGTAACATATATTATAATTAAAATATAATTATTTGTTTAAGGTTTGTCACCGACTTCAAACCTATTAGTATATAGCACATATAAATAATAGGTAGTTTATAATTAATATTAAATCTTCGTTATTTTTTACTTTTTAGTTTTGAAGTCGGTTTTTCTAACGTATTTACTTTTTTTTTAATACTTTTTAGTTTATTGCTGCATTGTCAAATAGCTATGGGTAGACCTATAAAAGGTTCTGCGCGCCTTTAAAAAATGTGGATTTAAAGAAACGGGAACGGATAAAAATGCTCATAAAATAAATTCTAATGGGCCTACCTGAATCACATTTTATGACCAATTCGAAACTATTCCGCAACCAACAAAAAAGAATTACCGAAATCGGTTCAGAAACCTCTTCGAAATCGGTGTACATACATAAACAAAATTATATACAGGCTGAATTGAGGACCTCCTCCTTTTTGAAGTCGGTTAATTAGCTGAAACCGGTAAAACAATAAGTACCTACCTAAAATTTTTTTTTAAAAGACTATTTAGCACAGAAAGTGTCTTGCATATTTCGGTTACGCAGTGTGGGTTATTATAGATACCATTAATCTTTCATGATACTTATGTAACACGTTCTTCTTTTTTGAACTGGTTTTAGAGGGCATCTTCTAGATTAAATTTAATCCTTGTGTACGACCTGATTTTGTTTTTTATTAACAAGTTGATCAGTACTTTTGACCGTCGGTATTAATATTCAAAATATTCTATGCCGAAATTCATTTGTCGTTTAACACGTAGCGTGCTTTTATAAATTAATAGCTACATTATCTAATAAATTGTTGGTTGGCGCGTCGGAGAGAGACGCGTGTAATATTACGGCACGGTCGACATAACCGTTCTTGTATGACAATAACGCGTCGTAATCATCGGTAATTGTTGTAAGGTGGGATGGGAATAGCCGGTTTTTGTAGCGCTTACGGGCTGCGGAAAGCGCTGCCTGAACCACATTTACGTAATGAGATCAACTTTCCTCGCACACTCTACATTATGTTACTTAAGCATTGAACTAAAAATACATATTTTTATCTTACGAAGGTACTTGTGTGCGGGTCCCGAATTTCGTAGTGAGACTAGATAAGGTTAGGTTAGGCTTACACTTAGCACCGTTTGGTAATAAAAGTATTTTTATTATTCCAGTCCACAATTCCAGTCCTTGACTATACTGCCACTCAAACATTGTTTAACACGTTTGTAAGACGTCATGAGTTGGTGAAGTTATTTTTTTCCTGTGACTTAGATATTCACAGGATTTACATACGATCTTTTACATAACAAGTGATACGATATTTTATATAAAAATTTATATCCATTCCTTCATCGCACACCACCAGAAGTGATTGAATGTTAGTTTTCCTTTATGAACTACTAAATATTTGTCCAGTACTTTTTGTTTTTTGAATTATATAGATTTATAGGACATACATACCTATATATGATTTATTTTACAATCACTTTAGTAAGGACAAAGAGCATAGATGGTTCAGAGTAAATGTAATTCGATGTCTACATAATATATTACCGTATTTGGCTTAATAGTAAGCTCGTTTTTGCACAGTAATGTGTTTTAATTGCCATTACCCCTATAATATATAGCTATAATGTAATACTGTAATACAGCTGTACACCTTTTATAATACAGATACACATTTTATAATACAGTATTTATATTTATAAAGATGACAAAAGAAACTTCGCAAACCAATGTTTCATTTTTATCCTAAAATACACAGTAAGTTGAACAAGCATATTTTATACACAAAGATACGTATATTTAAGAGACATCAATCATTCGCGGAGCTGGTACATATGAACTTTATTGTATGCCATTGCACAGTTCGCTACAAACAGGATATTTATAAAATTTCTTTACATAGTAACTAGGACTCACTTTCACATCTTTGTAGTTGGCGACGATATCTGAAGCGAAAGTGTTATTGCCGATGATAGGCTTATTCTTGACGCTGGGGAAAATGATGCCGCCCTTCCGGCTGGCGGGGCGCGGGCTCGCAGCGCTGGACGCGTTGCCGCCGCTCTGCATTGCTGTCACCGTGGCGCCCGCATTCATGGTCGCAGTCGAACCCGTCACGCTACTCGGGCTGTACGTGACATTACTATTAGACACTTTCAAACCCTCTAACAAGATAATTAAATTACAATTACAAGCACCATGTGAACAAAAACAATCGACAATCGCAAAGCATTGCAGTTAGCAAAACCTTTCGCATTGAAGAGAATATCGCAAGAAATTGGGTTTTTATAGAATGATGTCACCTGTTATTTATCGTTGAAGTAGCCGGAGTGGTATTTGCGGTGGTGCTCGTGCTGGGATCTGTGGAGGTCTCCTCCACTCGATATCTGTTCGGTGCGTATTCCACGAGGCGATCGATCGTGGGATCTAACAGAAGCTCGGCGGGTACTGGGCGCTGCGCTAAAGTGGCCACGTCGTCCTCTTGTTTCTTTAGTCGCTTTTCAACCATATCCAAATTTTCTATAATAAGATTTGTTTTCACTCTCAAATCGTTATGGATTTGGCCTATTGCTCGCTCCTGGCGTTGCGTTTGAGTTAAAAGTTCATCAGATTTTGGCACTAAATCGTCCACGGAACTTTTTGTACCAACTACAACGTCCCATACTTCGTCCATTTTTTCAGAAACACTCATCATGGGTATTATTTTATTTACAAGAGTGTCTATTTTACTTGATTTTGATACTGGTGATTGGGTGCTAGTGGCTGTTCGATTTTTAAATAAGCTATTGACGTTTATTGATGCCGCTTCAGGTTCTACAATGGCTGCGTGTACATCGGCCATCATATAAAGCACCTTTCCTAAGTTTTCGGACACAAGGTTTATGTGAAATTGTAGTTTACGATCAACTGTTGACATTGACGTCCTCAACTGGTCAACTTCTTTCGTTATTTCGTTTACAACTTCTGAGTTAAGACCCTTTGCAATTTCGATAACATTTAGATTGATAGGTTTCTTTTCACTTGCTTCTGCGTTAATGTCATCCACAGGCAAAAAGTTATTATCGATCTGATTCTTAAGACCAACTAGTTTAGAATCGATGTCCGAAACTTTTTGGTCTAACGATTCTAATTTTCTGTCAAGTAATTGTGCGTCACTTACTTTATTTTCATTTTCTCGTTTAACAGTATTTTCTGTATTACCTTCAACTTCATCTTGATTTATGTGACTGAATAATTTTAAATCGAGATTGCCTAATTTTGATATGATTGCATCTGTTTTATGAATATTATCGTTTACTCGAGAGTCCAATGCTTCCACGCGACGCATGAGGTGCTCAACGGCTTTATCCAGATTTTCAATTCTTTGTAGCTTCGTTTCCAAAGTACTTACGATAACTTCGAATACATTAAAAATGTATTGTTCCCTGTAACAAAAAAGAAGATATTTTAATAACACATTTGAATGTAACATACGTCGTAGGTTTATCAAACCTGGATTTTATTTTTTCCTTATAAATAAACTTTTAACTACACGATAACACAGGCCAATCTAAAATAAAAATTCATATGGTAGTATTAAATATAGGTAGTACTGTAATTAAAATATGAGATTAAAATAACATACTTGTCTTTTTTATATAAAAAAATGCAAATTGGCCAATTATGGATTAATTTATACCTACCCCTTATTGCGGTGCCTTAAAATTTAGACAGTTCCATTGGTGAAAATATGTACATAATGACGATTTATGTAATCCGGTTTCCATATTTAAAGTGAACGGGAGATTATTTCACCTGAGTAGCCGACGTAAGCATGAAAACATTAAGTGAGGTCAAACCGATTACCTACTCGTAATAACGGGAATGAAAAGATATTTTTTCACATACAGTCAAAAGTGTAATGAGATTTACATGGTTTTTTTTTCACGGGCCATAAGGCCATAAGGGCCGTGCATACCTAAAGCAAGATTCGTATGTAGTGTCATGATTGTCACCAAAAATTTTAGCTTATCGCAATAAAACTGATCACATTCAGGTGGCGACCAGATGGGAATAGAACCTAGCAAGCCTTTATACGGTAGACAAAGATAGCGTTAGTGTCATTTGTCATTAATTGTACTACATGACCAACATGGCAACATGGCAACCACCAGGTAAACATGGCTTAACAGTAAGAAACGATCTTTATTTTGCATGTGGTAACACAAACTACGACGTATAATTTACGCTCTTCGCAACAATTGCAGCTGCCCTCCATTCGAACAATTCTTTTAATAATCATAACTAATGCATAGTAATATTCTAAAATTGTTATATAAATAGACCTATTTGATACAATGATGAAATCAGTATTTTGCATAATATAATTACTTCACGCGCTAAAACCTCGATAGATTTATGTATGTATTTTACAAGACACATTTAATTTGAATTAGATCACAGAATAGAAAGGTTTTGGGAGAGGCGGATATGCAAATCAACTTATTGCAGAACCTTTGGAAAATTTACTGGCTAAGTGCTATTTCCTTATAAGAAATATGTTTATAAACTAGGTTTCAACGTTTCATTTATATTTTTAGTACTGATTTCGTAGCTATCCGAACTATGAATTTTGTAATTAATAGCCAGGCCAGTCAAACATTATTTTGGTCAGATTATATTCATGAATATTTCAACTGCTTACTAAAGTTACACGTAAATTGCTTACAAAAATGTGTATACAATTTTTAATTAAACCAAAAGACAGATTTTTACGTAGATATGTGGACATTTAAAATGCTTAACATTGTAACATTACTTTGAAAATGTATGTCAGCCAGGGATTGTGCAAAAATCCGTTTCAATTTTTCGTAAATACACAATATATGATGCATTTTGTCTGACAGAGTACCTACCTAATATTTAGTTAATACAAAAAGTTTGTACAAGTACTTACATCACAAATAATTTGAATAGGTACTGCGGTATAGGTACGTCAGAATTGTGTTAAACGGTTAATCATTAAACTATGAAATGAATAATTACAACGGGAAATTTGATTTACGTAAACCATAACGTTTTAATTTGCCGCGATTAATTAAGTATCAAACGATTATATCGACTTAAATCTAAACTTACAAACGTAATATAATCGGATAGCTTAGTTAGACAGCAGATACTTCACAGAAATTAAAGTTTTATACACTTCTGTACATATTTGTGCCACATATGGAAACATATTGTTTGATACGTGTCAGTCAAAGTAGGTTTTGGTATATGCATCAATATGACGGAAGCATTCCTTTAAAAAAAAAATCACATTAGGATGCATTATAATCATTAATTTCGGCGTATTAACGTAACAATATCATTTAATTCGAATACGTGTGCAACACTATAACGTATGCAATATGATAGTTGCGTTGGAAACGTGGCCACCGGGGCGCGAATGCGAATGGTCAAGTCGGTTTTGTCGCCCGCTCTTATTTATACTTGCCGCAGTGCAGGCGCACGGCAGAGACGCTTCAACGCGTGGTTATGCAAATCTGAATTGAAATAATGTGTAGGTACCGGCTGTCGGCAAAGTGGCTCGGCTGTTTACTTATACTGTTTACTTTATTAAACCAGCCATCCACCGCATCTCGACCAATTATATTGATTATCGTCGAGTCACCTTTCAACAACGAAATATGTAACTACTTAAGCGCACGACCCCAAAGTACCTACTACCTACATTTTGTAATAGCATTCCCGATTTTGTCACAAGATCGTGTCCGAAGTTGCTTATCGCTAAAAATACAATTTCTATTTCAATGCACCACTGTATTCGTGTGTAACAATTGATTTTAAATAAAAATGTGGTAAGTATTTTTCTTGGATGTCTGTCTCAATCTATACAAAATGGTGGTTTAGATTCATAAGTTAAAGTGATTGATATGTGGAAAAATTCAGTTTTATATACCATACGTGATCAATTCACAAAGATAATGCAAGAAGCATACAAGGTCTCATATTGATATTGATACATACGTACATAATATTCCAATTGCTTATTGTCGAGTATTCAACCCTGGAATAGCGTTTGTATTGGTGACCGTTTTTGTGTCTGCTTGTCGAATTCTTGAGGCCGCTCCTGTCATTTACCTACCGCCGCATTGGACATGAGTGATATCCTGGAGATGCAAGGCGCGGAGAGCATCTTGTGGCAACGTGTCGGCAGGGGAGGTGGTACTCTCGCGCGCTAACGATCCGAATGTGGCTCAGGGTCTCGCATTGTACGAGTATCACGGGCATGCAGATTGCGAGTTCTTAACCTGTTCGATCATTGTAACACGCACGTACGTATATTCGTTATTCCGTTATTATTTTGTACTCGAGCTCTCACTCCCCTCCAGTTTCATTTGAATGAGCGTGAAAAATATCATGCCGACACTCATGTTCATTCATTATATGTACATTTTTAGAACAGAGACCTTGTCATGTGTCGTACATAGTGTTTCTAAATAAGGTTGTCCGGTACACATAAGTCTAACGCGTTACGGGTTCAAAGTAGGTCGGGTTACTCGTAGGCAAAACGTTATTAACGGTAATAATTTTCAATATAATATTACGAATTTTATTACATGTGGCACACCATTTTTTATATAAAGCTTGTTTTTATACTTACATAATTTTCTACTATAATATTATACATAAAACTAGATTATAATATATAAACATATATAAACATGCTGGGTAATAATAATTTTCATATAATATTTAAATTAATATAATTCTATGCCTGCCGTAATGATACCCGTAAATGGTTTCACCTCCATATTAATTCTAAAGAGCAATAAAATTTAAATAATCATATTATCAGATAAAATTATTCCGAAGTGAAATGCAATTATGTACAAACACAATGAAACGTTGCGATAAAAATCATTTTGTACTTAGTTGCGAGTTTTGTTTGGTAATGCGTTAAGGTAAACTTGCTAAAGCGTGACCAATAGTTTTCTGATTGAATATATTTTCTCAAAACATTTTCTAAGTAGTCCACTTACAATCCTCACCTTTACAACAGATGCTTCTGCACATGGTGTATTGCTTCAATACCTTGCGCTGCTTAGTACGTATCGTAGCTAATAGAGACGTTGAAAATGTTAAGTTAATGAATCCGAATAATACATACATATATAACCATCACGCCAGGTCCCTAACAGGGTAGGTAGAAAACACCGAGTGCCAAATCCAAATAATATTAACTAAATATTCGATTAAGGGAAAGAAATTAATTAAGGGATTATATTGAATTAAAAACCAATTGTAAAAAAACATAGGTGTCGTGCAAGTGAAAGATATTGGTTTAAAACGAAATGCGAGTATTCTGTACGATGACATGTGAACATAAAAGATCCAAAATTTAGTAAACGCAACGTAAAAGGTCAGGTCAAGAGGTTATGTAATTACAATGGCCGCTTGTATTTTCCTGTCAACTTCGTAACTCAAAAAACACATATGATCTACTCGCCCACAAATAAATTTCGGGGATGATTAGCGGCAGGATATTACAAGTCACGAGCGAGAATTCCATTGATACTCATTTTTGGGTTATATTATATCTGTATTTGTTCAAAAGCACGTAAGCACGATTTAGCGTTAAAATAAATTTAGCGCAAAAATTCTGTTACCGCGGTAACGAGAAACTTGTTTACTCGTAGTTATTACTAGAACTATAGATCCCGACGCTTTTCGTTTAGATGATTTTCAGTATACCTAATGTAAAATTAAGACTTAAATTGATATAGAATGGTAGTTGTATAGCGTAACGAATGTAGAGTAGCTAATGTTGCCCTGGCTGGGCTCCCGCTGAGTGACGTCGATGGTATCGCATTTGATTGGCATCCAGTGGACGCCCGCCGGGGAAAGGTGGTTAAGTAACACGTCAATAATTACATACACTTCTAAACTGATCTGCATCGCGCTTGCTAGGAAACGAACGAGCGCTCTCGAACTACGCAATCTCGCGTTGATATGAACGCAAAGCGTACATTGTCGAACGTAATAAGATATATTTATTTTATATATGCTGTATTTATAATAAAATGAAAACTTATTTGTAATCGATAATAACAATTATAATTTTATTGCTGCCTTTCGACTGTTTAGTAATGCTTCTAAGCGTTGAATCACAAGAAACATTTCTCTGAATAACGTTTTGTATATCCAAAATTTTTATATGTTATGAAAAATAAGGTAAAAAGTAATAATAGGATTTAAAGTACTTAAAAGATAATTTTTGTATTAACATTCTTAAGCATTGTTATTCTCAATTTCAACATTTAGCTGTAGGCGTGTAGTAAATGGAGTGAAACATTGAATTAAATCTATTATAAAAATAATGATATGAAAATAATCATTTATGATTCTCCCGTTTTCTTTTTAGGTAATCGTTTAGTAGCGTCGAGACACGTCCGGCGGTACCCTCCGTACTTGTTACATTAATTTATATAAAAACTGACAATTTCATAATAGCGGAGACCTTCAAGGAGGCCTCCTCGAAATCAGTTAGCTACGTTGTCCGGTGAGCGGCGCGCAGCGACAATGGGCTCTATCTCCGCCAGGCCATTACCGTCATCAATCACTTAATGTTTACCTATTATTCGCCGGCAACATAGTAATGGCCTCTTAACAATAATAATATCTAAATACGAAGCACTTAATTTACACTAAAACAAAGGCCCGGCCGCGAGTCAAGAATCCATAACGACCTGCGAATGCTGGAAATGGTTAAACAGCTTGTACGAGTAGCGCGCCAGTAGATGGGTACCTATCGACTTGTACCTGTACTATTGGTACCTTTTTTATTTGCCGATTTAAGGAAAACGTTGAAAAAATGCCCGACAACTTAAAGTAATCCTGTTATTATGTGTTTTTGATCTCTAATACATCCTGGACGACTATTCGACTGCTGTTGTTTTCAAAATTTTGCAATAGCAATCAATTTACTTAATCATCATTACATGTCTGTCCCTAAGGAGGTTGTCCTAGTATCTGACTATCAGAATACAGTTATTTACAGGTATCTGCTGCCTGTAGCTAAGGCTGATTAGGAGGAGACTTGCGTGCGGCCTTTGTAGGACTTCTGACTGTCCAGACAGCCACACCAAAAAGTTAGCCGCCCTGATCCTTGTCTCTTTATAGATAGTTCCCAGATTTCTCCCCTTCATCAAAAAAAGAGGTAAAAAGTAAAGAATGTAGCGATAATATTTAAAATAGTAATCTTTTGAGCGCCATTTTCGAAAACGTGACAACATACAATATTATGTCAAGTATTTGGAATATACGAGTAGGTTATGATTGCAATCGGATAAATATAAACGCACATTAGGACTCGGAGGTATTAGGACTAATGCCTATATTTATTGCTGTCTTGAATAAAATATATCACAAACATGACTGCAAATTACTATCGGAGTACGTACGGTTATTAAATATTCGAGTGGCGAATTCATATGAATTTGCAACTGTACGAAATGGGCTTATAAATATTTAAACAAGAATGTCAGAATGCCAAACAAGTTGCAATCTTATGTACCCACATAAGTTGACCGTATTTGACTGCACGAAAATAATATCTACATCAAGCTACTATAATCTATAAAGTACCTTTTAGGATATTCCAATGTTAGTATTCTTTTATAATTTGCATAAGACGAATGTTAAATAGCATATGTTTTCTTTATCCAAGTATTCGAAGGGACAGAAGAACTTAAGCAGGAACAATCTAAAAAATGAATAGATTGCCTGTTTCATTGAAATATAATTTAGAGGAGTTCACCCTTTGATTATGAAAGGCAAAAGATAAATTGCTATTAAACACAAAAATATGTTGTATGTTAAGATTAGAATTCAAATTGCTGTTGTCGCCAGTGGATTTCATTTATATTGACTTAGCTATCGCATTAAATTTTGAATCGTTTATTCCGTTACTAGTTTAGCTAACTTCAATTCGTAAATTTAGAGGACTCGTAACTTAATTTGAGAACAGAATGTAAATTTACATGTACTGTAAAAATATGTAGAAACGAAATTTGTGCATTTCTTTTAAACCCTTGATAAGACAAGATAACACAAACTTCATATTTCTGAGATTAGTAAAAGGGTTATCGAACTTTTTGTAGTATTAAGTGCAAGACTAGAAGGTAGACAGTCCATATGACGGTGGTCACTGTTTTTTATACATATATCATAAATTGACAGTATTAGATCTGTTTCCCGTATCCTTGTACCTTTGGGTTTTAACTATTTTCGCTTTTCTGCAATGATTGGTTTTTGGGAATGTCATTGAACAACATTTATCGTATAATAAATAAGCGCAACGCAACGTGCCAACTAGCTCGACTCTGAAGTATTGAAAGTATCGACATTAATTTTACGCAGATTAATTAATACCATAGCAACCCTGAGACAAGTAACTTTTTGTTTCACCTAAAATCAATCTGAATTGGTGAAAAAAACTAATCTGTGGACCTAAATATACTTAAATTTCTCTGGGTATTAGTTTAAATTGCTAACTTAAAATACATTTTTAAAGAGTTTTGATTTTGAATAAATGCGTAAGTTTTAAAAATAACCATATTTATATCTATAGATCAAAATATTTACTAATTATTTCATTTGAAAGAATTCAATTTATGTAAACATCCTTTTTTCATTGTTTAACTCTATTATTATTATTGTTAGGGACCGGGCGTGACGGTATAATAATAATAAAATCTATTACTACACTATTCATTTAAATTATATGTAATTTAAATCCAAATTAAAGTTAATTAATTTTAATATAACACAGGGTATGTATAAATTAATAAAGTGCAATTGTCTGTTTACTTTATAAATGCGAAAATCAAATACTTCGCATGGTTTTTTTGTATGAAATGTTACGTCGTTAATGTGCTAAATCAATTAAAAGTGAAAACAAATTTTGTTTTCTGCTCAAAAATATTTCCCAATTTAATTTACAGTTTTGAATTGTCATTGCATCAATAACCCCAAACTTTGTTAATACAAAATAATATATTACATTAGTAGATTCAGTAGCAAAAAATTGCAAAACGAAAGTCACGTTGAATGAATTGGTGCAAGTTCAATATCATTTGCTTCAGTGGTTTCTTACAGTAGGTTTTTTGGTCGACCCAAACGTTCGCTTTTTATAACATTATCAAATTATAACATAACGAAAGTTGTTTATGTTGTCATTTTAAACGATGATGATTTTGTTCTACGTTATTAAACACTGAGCTGGGACGGTTTTGGCGCCCCCCTTTCATTTTTTGTATACGAGTAGGTTTAATGATATCTGAATGCAACAAACCCTCTGTAGCTGCACCAAATGTAAACAATAGACGAGTCTGTCTTTTTGTAGATCTCCATGTATATTACTAACATGTGTGTGCGTGACGTAAATGAATGTTCTGCGGCGTACTTCATAATTGTAATTTCAAAATATTAAACAGAGGATGTGGCAATTATTTATAACTCCAAAAAAACGTCAAGCTCTCTGTTAACGTTGGTATCCGTTTAAACCTTTTTAAATATATAACCTTTACCCAGAAAGGCAATGAAGGCTTTCAAAAATATCGTTAAAGATAAAAAATCTTCCGATCTCATACTACACTTTCTAAAATGAACGGTTGGATTGTATTATATGTATGTATATCTTACAAATGTATTAAACATAGTTTTATCACACACACGGTATTATCATTTGAAACGGTATGCATCAGCTGAAAGCAAACTGGTCATGGGTAATATGCAGTATATGAATGGCATTAAAATTTATCTCTCAAGTTGATAGGAAAAATATCAAAATAATTGGAAGGAATATGATCTTGATATAATGTGAGTGTTAGTTATTAAAGGTAACATCAAAATGTTACACCCATTACCTACATACGTTCTGTATATCTAGAACGCAATAATTTTCCCTTTGGCCTATATAATGAACAATAGGTATATAATAAGGTCCTATAGTGTAAGTATGAAATAGTGAGAAATAATGCTTTATCCGTATATACTGTGTCAAATGCTTGCTAAATATCTGACAAGGTGACATCGACCTAGTAACATAGGGACATTCCATATTTCCCGCTCATTACGTGTGGTTACATGAAATTTAATAGAGACGTGTTGAGTTACACCAAATCTTATTAATATTGAGGACTAGCGGTTAAATTTAATTCGATCTGTTTGCTTTATTCAGTTTTTGAATTCACTCATTTCTGTATGATATATGGTTTATGTAATCTATAGTACAAGTTAAGGTTAAGGTTTAAATTCTGCGTCACAAATAAATAAAATGGGCGCCGGTAGCTAACAGAATGGAGATAAAGAGCTATGAAGCGCGATTATGTTCCCGTAAATTAAATTTGCTCACAATATATAAAGTAATTAAAATTATAATATAAAAGACAGTAATATAAAGGATAACCACTAAAATGTTAATTTCAATCAGATGATCAGATCGATAACGGCTTTATTTAAAACTATTTACACTTTCTTATCGGCATTACTAATAAGGCAGTTTAGCTTATTATAATGCACGTATGGTATTTACATGGTCACATTATACAATGTTACGATACGAGGTAATATGAAATGATAAAGTGTTGTAAGTGACAGAACATGTAAATTAACTGTCTGTCTTACTCGAAAGCGGGATACATTTATTGCAAGTTTTAAATCAAACGTGTATCCATAATTATTTGTACGGCTGTTAAACTTGTAAACATAAACTATCATGTAGCTAATTGTGAGTAGAAGTAAA
>DWQT01003025.1:0-13110 GCA_018244895.1 Myscelus amystis hages | reverse complement strand
CATGCATACTACTCGTACCTCATGATACATGGTTACCGTGGCTCATAAACATCTATTAGCTGTGTAATATGAATGTTGTTGTACCTGGCATAGTTCACGGGTGCTTTATACTCGTTTCATAGCAATTTTAATAGATGACAAGGTTTAAGTGTTTCAACAAGAATTTCGATTTTTATTTTATTGTAATAAGCAAAACATTTGACGATCTGTGTAAAATATAAATATTTAATTTACAAAACATTTAATTTCAACTTTAAAATATTTCAATTGTCCCAATTTCTTTTCTATTGCTGCTCCATCACGCGAGGGTGGCGTGCTGGCAGACTAGCTAGCGGGTATTGAAACTCGAGAGGGGCAGTAACTCTAGTAATTGTCCTAATTTTGATTTAGTATCGGCTGTTAGCCTTTACACCTATAGTTTTCACAGAACAAGATTGATTTCATCCAAAAGTAAGGATCACATTCGGTTTAATAGACTTGTGCAGTTATGGTATTAATCCACGCTGTATTTAATTGGTGTTTTGACGTCATGATTATCAATGATCACTAGGAAAATTGGAGTACTTAAGTTCAAAATTTCAATTGCAACTACTTACATAGAAAATGTGAATTTAAAGAAGTTCGATAAGGTGATCATACTTGAGGGAATAATAGCGCTGTGTATCCGGGAACAGTGTCGATATTGCCTCCCCAATCCAATAGTAAATACTTAGAACTAGAAATATTATTCCAATTGTTGCTGTGTTTGCTTTTGCTTGAACGTGAGCTTAGCGTTGCATGAGGACTTGGTCTAAGATGTGTTTATGGACTTAGTTTATGGTGTGTTAGGATATGAATATCTATGTTTACGTTAAATCGATTGGTGAGCATATGTCCCAATATACAACAACCAGTAGGATTTACATAAACGATTCATGTGGGTTTCCGTAGCACAGTCTTAGTTGTTTTTACTCCATATTGATTAGGTAAAAACCGTAAATCATTGCTTTGCTGGTATAGTAATTGATAATACTGCTTTTAGTACGGAAATGAATTTTGCTTTGCGATTGTCAACTTTAGGTCCTATGTGAACCCGTATAAATGTTGAACTTTATTTTAAATAAAATAGTAAATAATTAATTAAACCATGATTAAAAAAGATTTCTATGCTCTATTCATAAATTTTAATGTGGTATTTTAATGTGGTAAATTTCTATCATCCAGATTTAAATAAAGAGAAGAAAATCACACCATTTTTTAGGTTTAAATATTGTGAGCCGGCAGCAATGGCTGCTACATTCTTAAAGCGGGGCTCATAGATTTTATTTTCATCTACATAGAAGTACCTATTATTGGTTTATTATTCCCGCTCATCGAGTGTAGTAATTTCTAGTACATAATTATTTGCTATTTATTTTACAGACTACGACACAGTACACTGTACACTCAGTGTATACATCGAATGTCTCTGTGTGAACACGAGTGTCTATAATTGGTAAATTTATTGTGCCACAATATTTAGTGTCGCATCAACCGCTGTGTGAACATGATGCGTTCAAGTGTCTAGTGTAGTTGACAAGTTTCCGTCACGTTTAACATTTTCATATGAAAATATATGTATATACACTGCATCGCGTTTTAATGCATAAATTGAGTTTTATGTGGAAAATTCCGTATAAGTGTGAATAGCACAGACATTAATGTCTGACATTTATGTCAGAATTTGTGTCGTAGTCTGAACGTACCATAAGAGTTGATAAGAAAAAAAGTTCAAATATTAAATATTGTTAAAACTGCATAAGATACGACACGAAAAGTGAAGAAAAGAATCATGAAGCTTATAACTATACGATTTAGATTTCCGATAATGTTCTCAAAGGAATATGAAATGTGCAATTGCTCTCTCTGAAAGGTGACTTAAGGGTAATATGATGATGTTAATGAAGATTTATGTATGAAAAATGAATGAATGAATCATAATTGATTTATGAAGTAATCAAGATTCATTTATGTAAAACCTTTATATATATATATATATATAGTTAAGTCACTATAGCGATCTCGTATATGAAGATAAAACATTACGTTTGTTTTTAGATTTTAGTATCGGTGTAAGTCTTTATGATAACAAAATACATTTTTATTACGTTTGAACGAAACCAAACAAAACAGTCGTGTTATACTTGGGAATTGCTACTCGGCTTAAATATATTTCTCTTGTATTACTAAAACCCGAATCACTGCAGAAAAATAAGCATTCTCTTTTTTATTCCATTGTTGTATACGTACAAGGAATGGGATTTATTTTCTTTCGATTTCCAACGTAAATAAATAATATTCCTGTTAGCAATCATGAACTTTACGGTCTGTGGATACTGTCGTTACTGGTTTATTTTATGAGGATTTCAACATAACGTCTGGTACAAAATACATACTAGTAATATTATATTTTTTATTTATTGGTAAAGTTGAAACATTTTTTAATTTAATTGTGAAATTATTGTATCGTTGATACAAACGTTGTCTTGGTCAGTGATAATTTATTAAAAACATTGATAGCGTTCGAGCAAATAACGTTGAGGGCCCAATGCTTTATAACCTGGGAAATGCCAGGTGACATGGTGCGAGAGGGGACGTTAATGTTTGTAACTGTGGGCGTTTGGCACGTACAGTTGCCGAAAGGGGTTCACATCATCGCCATGTTTGTCATGCACACGCGGTTTTGTAGAACCATATAAAACGCTAAATTCATAAGGAGTTTTTCACAATAAACTGAAAAACCTACGCTTTAAGAGGGCGAAATAAATATGTCAGACATTAACAGCTAAATTCGTGCCACTGGCCAGCCTTTTAAAAGCCACTGCATGTATTGTTTATGATGCATTAAATCTACTTTCTAGCTACCATTTTATAGTAGCGATTCCAACACGTTGGTTTCTCTTCGCGAGTCACCTATTGCAGCATTTTTTGAGATCTCATTGCCACTGAAGCGATTTACCGCTGACTCTATTTTAGCATCTATCTTCAGTCAGTCAGTGTTCTTTCAGTACGACTTAATTCAGAAATTTCAGATCATATCGGTCAATCCTCTCAGTGGCTCTTTAAAATAAGTTTGCTAATATATTATAATAATAGTTTATTTTAAAGTCTTTGTTTTATTTATGTATTGATTAATTAGTATACATTAGTACCTTTTTTTTTTGTTACGAGGGGGAAACCTTTAAAAGGTACCACAGTGCCATGGGCGAGACACCGGGCAATGTGGGATTCTTACCGCACATCCATTAGTACCTACATATAAGAGTGAAATTTTATGAACGTTAGAAAGGTTATGAAAAACGATTGTATGAAAGTGCGCACACGTTAACAAGTTACAAGTTAACCTTAATTTATGTAAAAAAATACCACTTACATTATTTGCAGAGCAAGAATCAAGTAGGTATATGGAATAAGGGTAATATTATAATAACTTAAATGTTTGTTTAAAACAGTGAGCTGTAGTTTATAGCGAAATGGTATAAATAATGATTAAACCTATATTTAATATACACCTTTAATACGATGTTTTTATATCAAGTTTTATATCTTCATAACAGTTACTAATAAAGAGGTAATGAAACTTTAAAGTAAACGACATTTCAGCGCGTAATGCTATTATTGATAGAAAATAGCAACTATTATCACCGGGCGCGCGCCTACATCGCTTAGACACTGTTATTTATAGCTCAATATGTTTTACAACAATTTCGCTGAAAATAAAACTGACTAAAGTGGTTTCCCATGAGTTCAGTCACGTGAATACGTGTGGTGTAATCAGTAATCCGAGTAGTCTACTCTCGAACGTCGTATTCCTGGCCTCACATCAAGAATTATTAAATTAAAAAACAGTCCTAAAGGTAAACTTTGGTATATGAATGACAGAATTACAGAATTGGAGTTCGACTCTATAACCTCCATCGCTGTTTTCGCTGTCGTGTCACGATTACAGGCTTGTGGTGTTGTAGACATTAAGATATCAGGGATAAAGTATGTCACTAATATAAAAGGCAAATGGCATAAGGGGCGAGGAAGACCTTTAGATTGACGTTATCACCAGTCATCATCAAACCCCTTGACTATTTTCGTAATACATGGCTTATGCGGAAAATCAGATAAACATGTATGAACTAGTATTCAACGTAAGGCAACATTGCAAAAAAAGTCATATGTATGCCAGACACGAGTAAATCTTTTTCGATGATTGGGGGACCAGCATCAACGTTCAGTCGTTACATGCGAGTGTGAGTCTTTAACTGGACATTACACAGGAATTCATCATTTATTTAACAAATGAAACGTAATGGTGAAGAAAGGACTTAGTTGCAAAGATGTTGCTTAAAAAATCGTTTTCTTCAGTAACTCAACTAATTTTACGCACTTGCGTTTTAAACAGTTAGAGCATAGTTCTGCCCGTTTATTCGCGAAGAAAGTTTTTATAAAATAAAGATCGTGCGATAATTTCAGGGGCATTACAAAAATAAAACGGGTTGCCGACGTAACATGATTCCATGAGAACAAATGAAAACGTGCTTTGACCTATATAGCATTGTTACCACAATACCACGCACGTGGCTATTTACGTCCTCTGTTTACAAGCAGCCTTGTTGTGACACCGTCGCCGATCTTAACGAAGCCACTATTAGAAAAACGATCACATATCACTTTTATAAAACATTGAAACAATACTTTCAGTGAAAAGTATTGGAAATTTATTCATATATATGTATGTATATTTTTTTCGGCTACTTTATGTAGTTTGTTGTACTTTAAAACGAAATAAAGTTTGTGTGATATGTGTACGTGTCGGTTGTGCGTCGGGGCGGGCGTGCGCCTCCTGCGCGGCGGAAACGTGTACTGCGGCGGGAAAAGCTCGCACCCTTGAGCTTTGTGACGCGCGGCCACCGGCCGTAGCTTCCGGAGCATCCGAAAGCGAATAACCGATGTTTATTATTCATGAAACCGATAAAGGGCCAGCGAAGATGTAGACTCAATATTCAGAGGGTACGGTCGGTGTATGGACGTGGAAATACCTTCGTTAATGTCGTTACCGCGTGAAATAAATTCCTATTCGAGCCGTGCTGTTCACAGCTTTACGTGTACATATGTAATACATATTAACTACATAATATAGACATTCCCAACACATTGCGTTTTGACGTCACTGTGACTGATGTTAAATAATCCGTAAACTTAGTTGCGATAAATGAAAACGCTTGCATTAATTAATCCAGGTTCGTTACGAGTATAACTGCAAGAATGCTTTATAATTGAATACTGTAAAATAGTTGCATAAATTACACTCTTAATTATTAGCTTTTGGAATCCTCCCGCTTGCGTCCTAGATATTAGCTTACAGATTTTTAAAATAGTCGATTGAGTTTTATTACAATAATATTTAGAATAATAAGAAAGTCATAGTAATTTACGTGCGTGTGGGGCTAGCTTGCGTTGCTTCCGGTTTCCGGGTTGCAAGTGTACAACGCGCTGATAAAATTAATGTTGGTTAAATAAGTGTGATATTGATGTTCCCAACTCGTAATATAATTTGAGTTCATAATTCATTTAGACATTACTCATGTTTGTGTTACCATCGGAAAACACGCAAATAAAAAAATACCAACTCCCCGAGGTTGAGCTCATGACGTTTCTGATCACCACCTAGCTCTTATGGTGATCAATATCTGTCGATCTGTCTATCCGGTTATTAACAGAACATGCGTATACATATATAATGAAAATAAATTACTTTGTGGCACTGACAGGAGTGTAACAATGCATCCGGGAAGGCAAAATCTAGAAGATGAGGTAATTACCGAAGCGGAGTAGGAGCCGTTGGAATTTCTGGGAAAACTAGTTAGCTGAGAGCGGTTAAGTTTGATCGCATAGTTGCCTCACAGTATGTAAGTAAAACTTTATTTATAAGTATATTTGAGTCCTAAGATTCGACAAAAAGAGATAAAACAAAGGATTAATAATGTCCACTTATCAATGTTCGCAGCAGACTTATTAATGAAATTTCAACATAAAATGTATTTACGAAAGCCTTTTCCGTAACTGACTGAAATAGCACTGAAGTATTAGTGACCATGGTTTAAAAATATACCAGTGAATCGTTGTTAACCGACAGCTTTTATAATACAAATAAAATAGAAAAAAGGCGTGATCTTTGTTAAATCTTAACCCTGATTAAAATGTCACACATCTTTCATAGTAACTTTTAAAAGCTTGAAAAGGTACTCTTCTTACTTCAGACGAATGAGTAAGGCTTTTATTATATCACAGAAGACAAGACGAGAACCAGAAGGCGTTCTTACAATGACTGCTATAATTCTTCTCAACTTGCCTATAAATTGTTTAAGTTCACTCGAGATAATTAAATATCTCTTTGTTGCGAAAACTTGTTTGAAAGCTTCGAGGGGTTTTGTTAGGATATTTATAATTTATAAATTTATTTGATTGGCATTTAAATTATCTTGTAAATGATTTCATTCAAAATACATTGTAATTTGATTCGTGACGTGATGAAATCTTGGGACATCTCGACAGAAGGCCATCTGATCTGAACGCGAAGCCTGAATATACGATCTAATTCGTTCATCCTGCTTCGTTGATGTGCACTAGATCTACGCTGAAACTGTATAAAACGCAACGTAGAAACTTATTGTTTTCAAACTGTTTAGCTGCCCTTCCCTTTCAAGTTTAAAACTTCCTGTCAGTTTCCATTAAAAATGTTTCCTGGCTTGGCTGTAGGTACCGAAATAGTTATTAACGGAACATTCGAAATACTCGTATAGTGGTATAGATATTTTATTACGTTTTATTTTAAGGGTAACCTGTTCTGTCTTTATCCGGAATATTCATGTGAGTTTTTATTGCCAAGTGATTTTTGTCACCATCCAGTAGGTACTTGTGACATTTATCGAGTTATCAAGAAATTCGATTCTTACTCAAAAACTATATTACGAAGACACGCCTAGCGCAGTTAAACCATTCTTTGTTACGTCACAGACTCTGGAACGCGGTGCCAAAGCTCGTACGTGAACTAGCCTCCGCCGGCGACGTAATGCCAAAATATTGCGTCACGGGTTATCTGTCGCTACAGATACACAATGCAGTCACTAATTTTCTATTATTTGATAACGGTATATTACTTAAGCATATATTGCAATATTTATTTAATAAGAGTGATTACTACTCTCTCATTGCAAGTCAATCGCATAGAAATAACGCATATAATAATTGCTTATGACATCGATGGAGATTATTAGATCGTTGTTTTATATTACCATGAGCCTGACTAGGAAGAGGTCGGCAAGTGTTTTTATCACCCTTTTAGGTCAGTCTACCACATTGGCCAAGTGCGGATTGGTAGACTTCACACACGGGAGAATAAATAATATTATGCACTTTAAAGCAAGGCATTTTGCGTGTGCACAATGAAATAGATTTTTAAAATGTATGCATGCTTCTAATTACTATCTTCGGTGTTTTATTTAATCAAAAGAATGTAAAACCGGACAGAGTATTGCGCTGCGAAAAATAAAGTGTATAAAGCAGTGGCATTTCGATCAAAGCTAGCATTTCACACGCAGTAGATATACGAATGGTTATTTATGTGACCTAGATCTCATTAAATTTCGGCTCGCACCGACTCGTGTCACCATTCTGCTCCAGGGTACGTAATAATGAGCAGTAACACAACTGTTATTTGAGCTTATTAACGGCGTCTATCCTCGATATTTTTGGACAAACATGCTGTTAATATGTTTACTCGTAGCCATGTAATTATGTAACTATGTATAAACTAAATGCTACACATAATTATCTTTATATTATAAAATGTTACGCCGAATTGTTACATCTTGCTATGTTCATTTACGTATTGTAGATTGGTTACTGTTGGTTGCGGTACGATATTCTAAAAAGTTATTAGCCCTGGAATTTGCGTTTTTATCGTTGAATTGCAGGAACATTACATACATATTTAACTTCAATTCGATTTGAAGTCAAGAACGTAAACAGCTCATCGCAAAGAATAGTGAAGAGGCGCTTTCAATACGTGTTAAGTTTACAAAACAAAATGCCACAAATGATAACCATGTAATTGAAAACGGTGAAAGTATTATTATTATTATATCATCGCGCCCGGTTCCTTTTCGAAACTCAGAAGACGTCCGTTGCTAGATCCCGTCGATGTGGCGGAAACTCGTGCCTAGCAGGGCGCACCAGCAAGAAATAAATATGTTAGAAAACAATAACAACTTGTATTAAAATATTAATAATAATTATTACTTTTATTAAATAAATAACAAAAGTTTTTTTATTACAACATTATGTAGTGTACAAGCGCAACTTAATATGAAGCAATGAAGCAAGCCCCAATGTCTTGCTCTGTTCATAAAATTTTTATAGACGCCGTTTTAAAAATTAAAACAGTGTTCCGAACTGTACTAAGGTATACAAAGTAGTAAAAGCCGCTTGATCAGCGATGGTGCTGGTGATCGTGTAAACAGTACCCGTTTATCTTATGATTCGTTTTGAAAATGGGACGTGTGTACGACAGGAACATTTTTATACAGTAAATATGTTATTTCATAAGCTGTTTTTTTAACCTTTTTATTGCTCCACTTTTTGACACAGATTGATATGTAGCCTGGACGCGCTTTAGAGATCACTAGCTGTGTCCCGGGTTTTCATCCGCCATTCAAATTATGTACATACATATACATATTACTCAGCGCACATTACGAGTACCTACGTTGCTTTGCTCGTCCGAACTTAGCTTACATTTAATTTTCAGTCTGACTTTTTTCCAGTTCCAAGCGATAGAAGCGTGATGTTAAAAAGCCTATGACCGTCTTCAAGAACTGGTCTATAAAATGCAAAAGCAGTTTTCAAAATTCAACTCCAGAGATTAACGTGTTTGAGTAAAAAAAATACATAGTTTACTCATATTTAATATAGATCATGGACAATTCTAAAATGAGTGGGTAGGTTCTCTCACGATGTTTCACCGTTATATATAAACTTCACCGTTAAAGTTACTGATATTTAATTTTTTTTCAATTCACGTAACATTTTAAAATTAAAGGTGAGGTGAGTTTAGAAGGTACTAATGTACATATTCTAAACAGGGAAAGTAACAGCGTCACACGTATTTGTATCAATGAAGCATTTGTTTATTACAATGACTCTGGTTTCAGTTTGAAGGGTGTGGGTACCGGACGACGTGAAGACTTGACGCGACCAACTTAAACAACCTGAGTAGCAACGCGCCTGTGACAAGTTTAGAATAATGTAATATTAACTACAAGCTAAGACTGTAATACACTGTAATTTTTCCCAATAATAAAATAAAATAAATTCTCTCACAACCGAACACCAACGGAGCAAATTAGCGTAGCACTGCGGAACTCTTAAAACAACCAAGGTAATTGTGTTTGCGGTATTCTAATTAAGAGCGCTTCTCGACAAAACCAATTTCATCCTACCTGTGGAGGAGGCCTTCAGTAACAGAAGTAGATAATCTATATGCCTATTTACATTGAGACCTACGAAAAAATCATTACTTATGACTTTTTCTGCTATATACACTGATTATAAATGTGTCAGTTACAGAACGTACATGTTTTGAGACGTAGCGGAACTGGATAATGGCTACATATGGATATTTGAGTAATTCATTTTTGTTGGGTGCTAGTAACGGTCTGTTCCGATTGTTTCATAACAAACACTTTTTATACTGTTATATAAGTGGAAAACATCAAGCACTTTGTTATCGCGGCACTAATCGATATCTGTAAATATGTAATGGAATATAGTTTTACAGTAGGTAACTCTATTTCATGTACATCACAATATCACAGAAGAACATTGTGAGTAGGATACTGCATGACAGAGATTTCATATGTGTACAGTCGAATTAGCAATATCTTAATCCAGTGAAGGCAAGGTTTATAAGGTATCTAGTTTGTTATTATTATACCATCGCACTAACAGGATAGGCAGAAAGCACCGAGCGCTGTTGTATCTCTATACTTACAAATCTAATGTGCTTCTACATTCATCACTGTTTTTACACATACGCTCTCTTTCTCGGTTTGTTATAATAACGCCGATAGTTTTTTTAGCCCCTTTATGTAGTTGTGATTTTTATTAGTCCAGCGCATTGATCTTCTTTCGGGCGGTCGCTTACCCTCTAATTTTCACGTAATAGTTAGTTTTTAGAGTTTGTTTCCAGGTCTGCAAATTAACTGGAAGGAAAGCCTCGATTTCTTACTAATTGCTTAGCATTTTCTCACAGCATCATATTTCGAAAGCATTTATTCACGTGCAGTCATTAATTTTCAGTGGCCACATTTCTGCCCCGCAGAGAAACATGGAAAAGAATGAAGCTCGTGAAAGTCGTTTGAATAGAAAGTGGCTATTATTATTTTTTCTTAACAAAAATTATTATATTATTGCTTAAAAGAAAAATTATTTTTCAGATTTAACTAAGGTTCCTATAATTGGAATCGTTCGACATAATTATATGTATTTCAAATGTTTCACGAATTTATCCAGATTGAGCTGAGCTTTTGAACTAACTTCGAGTAATATTTTAGCCATGTCGTGCGGAAATATGAAAACAATCAAGGAAACCCTCCCAAAAGTTACGCTCAAGTAGAAACACGTGACTCACGCTGATTTCAAGTCAATCACTACAATGTCTAGGTTCAATCTTGTCTGAACGTTATTAAAAACGATTGATAACTTACGCCCGCCCATGTACGGACGTCCTCGAGTTTAAAATAATCGATATGCGTAATCACTGGCGGCTGACGTCATATTGTTATAATCAATACTTATAGGAAACATGATTTATCTTCAAAGTACATGTGAAATGTTTAAGAAACCGAATGAGCTTGAATACCGTTGTAGTTTGAACAGCAAATATTGTTTATGGATTTAAATAATGGAACGTTATTGATAACGGTGTCCGCTATTTTAAAACGAATTACCCATACGACCGTGAGCAGCTTATCTGTAGTCGCAGGTGCAGCGTCGCTTTAACGTAATTAAAACAACAAAAATGCTATTGTATATTCTGGTTCAAGGCGTGGAAAGCTTTTAGCAGAAAACGGTTCAATGTTTTTTCTTTTTATTCTTGAAAATAAAACCGGGAATTGAAAAGCTTGATGCCTAAAAGCTTTTATGAATAAAATCGAATGGTATATTGGGAAACATAACAGTACCTAATTAACAAATTGTGAATGGGCAAACATCATTAGCAATTTAATTCTTAATGATGATGATACATAATACATTTTATGCTTTCGAAAGTGTTTTGAATATAATTATTTTATGCTCTCCCTACAAATAAAGACGACGATGGATAATAAAGATAGTTATTATCACATAATGAATAATTTACAATAATAAGATAGATAGCAGGCATTAAGTCCACTAAAAGGATGTAGTCTAGGAAGACCCGTAGAATCAACCAATAAGATCTTATATATAAACCAACAGCGTAGAAATAAAAGGCAGTATTCAGGCTACAAAGGCATAAAATTTGAATTTAATATCGGATAACCTGCCAAAAAGCTTAAAAGCGAATAAGGTGGTTCATAAATCGTATGTCAAACACACTAACCCATTAGTTCGGGTCGCGATCGAGTATAAATCACGTTAGGGTGCCCGACACACGAACTATTTTCAACGCACAGACGGGAAAGCTATCACGCTGTCACTCGTGTGTACATGGTCCTAGTATAAACCATACTTTTTTTTCCCTTTGTAACCGAAAATTCGTTTGTAACACTCCTTGTATATTGTTTCAAAAATTTAACCTAGCTTATCGAAGTGCCCGGACATCAGACAGACGGGTTTGTCCACTAACATGTACACACATCTGCACTGGAGCATTCTGTTGCAGTGTGCTGCAGTTTTCCGTAGTTGCATGAGCGGCGCGTGCGAAGTATAATCTAAAAAAATGCAGCAAATGACTCTTTCTGTTTTTATTATCAATAATACTGTAATACTGATACACAATAATACTAATGTAAAATATCAGAAGTTCTGCCAGGTTTACCCATAAACGCAAAATCGCGAGCCGCAAAAGAGTGAGGTTCGTCAGGAATCGGCCCATGCTAGAGCTTACAATAGATGCTGGTATACTTTCAGCTGGGTTGGACCGGAACTGGGTGTGGCGGACGCTACCTATTTCCGGTGACGTGTTACCAAATATAGCCTTTAATTTTTCTATGAGTTTATCAAAAGGTTACATACTTATCATTTAGATAAGCGATGGAAGCGTATATGCCAGGCATTTATACAATTACAATGAATCATAATATTCATCTATTTGTCTACCGGTAATAATGTTAAATATTTAAATACGTTTACAAGCCTACATCAAGGACTTCAACCGTACGTAGAGCGTACTG
Source organism: Myscelus amystis hages (assembly GCA_018244895.1). Lineage (NCBI taxonomy): Eukaryota > Metazoa > Arthropoda > Insecta > Lepidoptera > Hesperiidae > Myscelus > Myscelus amystis. Next base: position 664 of record DWQT01003025.1, on the reverse strand, counting down.
AATAATATATTAACAACTCTATTTACGTGTAAAGATAATAAGCGCTACTGCTCGTGATGGTCGCGTTGTAGCCCCATGTCTTTGAAGTTTTTATAACCCTGTGTTTTGTTTGTGGAAATACATTGGCGTTTTTTTGAAAATGTCAGTAAATATCAAGGCTGGACAAATTGGCGCCCAGTGTGGGCCGACATTTTTATTGTACCTTTACAAATGTCATCACTATATTTTTGTCCTGCATTCGGATGTTATGATTTTCACCAGTATAGGATACGATAAAGTTAGTGACAAAAATATAAAAATGATTTATGTGGCGAATGTAAATAGTGCAGTTGGAAGAGGCAGACCTAGGCATACGTACGCTTTAATGAAAGCGGAGGAATTTGAAAAAAAAAGGCTAGGTTAATGGTACCTTTAATAGATGCAATTATATGACAATTTTGATGAAAGTACAGGAAGTGAAACAAGTTTGTCGGTACCATAGTGAAAATCCCTATCCCTATTGTATACTCTATATCTACTAGCCGTTTGCCAAACGCGCGAGACAATTTGTACGTATAATATATCTATGTGTACGGTCTACTAGCTTACTTTATGTATTTTAAACTTATAATTTCTTTGTATCTAAACAAATATATAAAGCTGAAGAGTTTGTTTGATTGTTTTA